>JAYMSF010000356.1:0-16934 GCA_036897335.1 Silene vulgaris | reverse complement strand
TCATATGTTTGGCTATATATACAATATGCAAATCTCCATAATTACAGTAACAAATATTTGCCAACAGCTATATACATAAAATGGGCAAGAATTGATCACGGAAGATATGCTCTCAACAGCTCTTTTGTGGCGAGATTGGTGCTGCAACGGTACATAGGAAGCTGTAGTTTATTATAATCTTTTAGAATTAGGTCTCGTTCTAATTTCAACTCATTTCAGCTCAATTTAGTTCAGTTAGTACAATTCATTTAAATTCAACTCATTTCTTCATAAATTAACTTTACTCCAGTTTAATTCAGCTCCATTTGTCAGTTCAGCTCATCTCTTTCAGCTGAAAAAAAACAGAGCCTAGCAAATGACCAATGACATTCATTTTCCTTACTCATTTGCAAGAAACTGTCTTATATTAAAATAAATCAATAATATTTTGTTTTTTTAAAATAAAAGTCTTCGATGATCAATTGCGCAATAGATATCTTAAAAGTACCTCGATCAATTTGAAGTTGAGTTATCTTATTCGACTGTTTGGATATAATTACGAGATAATTTCATTCCATTTTCTTATTATTCAACTTCGTCCCATTTTACGGTAAGAAATGGAGAGAATCCATCTCGAGAATTTATACCCCAAAGGATTCGATCATAAGAAAGAGTAGCTTCCATGTTTGCCTCCTCGATTAGAAATAATTATGTTTTAACTTTAGAAACTTTAGGCAGGTGATTTCTAAGACATTTGTTGGCTTCAATTTCTACTTTAGTCACGAGGATATGATTACTTTAAGTCTTTAAACACAATAAGATTACTTTATATTATGTCACGTGTCACTTTATCTCATCTTCTAACTAGAAAAGCGTTTCTATGGAGCTTTGTAACTTTGTTTATCTAAAGCTAAGCATGATTAAGTCTCAAGAGCTGCCTGTAAATATAGGGTTATATATCAAGCACAACCTTAATCCCACGTGAGATTAGGGTTTAGACTTTAGAGATACGTGCATTAATGATGCATGCCTAAATAATTGTGTGCATTGCCAAATATGAAAGAGCTTCCATGAAAATAATACTCAGCTCCCTCGGTTTCTTTTTATATGTCATTCTCATTTAGATCTCGAAAAACAAAAACGTCATATAATATGAAACGGAGGGAGTACTAGTACTCGTAATATGATATGATTGTTGTATCTAAACTTTTCTACTATTTGTCCGGTCATTTGTTTACCTATTCTATTTAAGGGTATCTTATTCGATTGTTTTCCTTTCTATATTAGCAAGTTTTTTATGAGTAATTTGATCATATATTCATCATGGCGCCTACTTGTCATTCACTAACAACCACGGCAAATGGTGCACTCCCCTTTTCTTGATCTTAGTGTAGAAAGCAAAGGTAAACAAATGATCTGGATTCAACTTCTGTCAGCAACATATTTGCATTATTGCCTACTTTGTAAGCTCACATTGTTCATTACATTGCAAATGTAGGTTCAATTAAAGGCATGTGAAGTGGTACTCAATTAACTACTCATGATCTGGATTGAACTTCGGTCAACAACATATTTATCCTTGTCGCTTCCTTTACATGAAAAAACGTTGTTTTTATTCCAGATGAGGTCCAAACATACAAACGACCATAAATTTTTTACTGGGCCTATATACTGGAGTACTTGCGTTTTTATCATTGACCTATCTTGGGCCGTATTGCTCCATATCCAGTGACCCAAAGCGACTGGCCCAATCTTCACAAAGGATCCTAACAGAAGGCGTCAACTCTGTAGCAAGTAAAAACTCAACAAATTACTCCGTATTGAGTTCACTGCATTTATACTCACATACTAGCATTGAGTTCACTGCTTCTATCTATTAGACTACGTTTATAGATAGGGCTAACACGGGCTAGGTCTTGAATAAGGACAAAAAAAGAATTAAAAGAAAAAAGTAAATGAAAATATATATCAGGAACTAGGTGTAGAAAATTAGTTCCACTCGTTCTAGATATGGACCTTGTGGAACGAATTCACAGGAGTCAGGAACGCACAAAAATTGCACTGTAGTAGAAGAAATCAAGAAACATAGAAATTCCAATTGCCCCATGGTTGACAGACTTGACACGCATGCTTCTCAGTTCTCATACATTTCTTAACCTGCCATTCATGTGTATTGCGTGACAATTTTTTTCTTTAAAAAAAATGTGATGTTCAGTAGACTTGTAAACGTGTCAATCGGATCAGATTTGAATCAGGTTGAATTTGAGTCGGGTCAATTTTAGGTTGGGTCGGCTTTGCGTCTTGTTGGGCCGGGTCCAGGTTTGAGTTATTTTGCGTCAATTATTAACAAGTTATTTGTGAATAATAATCAGTTTGCAACAATAAACATTCGGGTCGATTATACCGGGACTGGTCAAGTTCGGGTGTTGAGTTGGGCTCAAACCGGGTTATTCAAGTCGAGTCAATTTTGTCAGGTCTAATGTTAAAGTAGGTTAAGGGAGGGCTGCAAGAACAACTGATAAAACAACAAAATCGGGAACTAGGTCTTGTAAATAGGTCAAGAAGTATATATTAGTATTTTAATGCAGGAACTAGGTCCAAGTAGAGTTGCAGGAACAACTGATAAACATGGTCTAAGGAGTCGTCAAATGGTCCATGAACATCCTGACCAAATGAGCTGGTGATCAGAGCACTCTCCGTTCTCATGAAAGCCAATGATCGGATTATCAAACCTTCAAGTTTCCCGGATGATAAGCCTGTCAAAAGATGCCATTTTTGTTGATTTTGAGAATAGAACATCATAATACTAATGATTGCCTATTGGGAAATTCTAAATTGTTCGAGAACCACCAAAAACATCCCATATACGAATGGGAAAATAGCGTTTAGTACGCTGTGTTGGTTTCACTAGGCGCTACTGCCCGGTCAACCAACTGCTCGCCTAGTACCGAATACCGATGTTGCCATGTCGGGGGAAGTGTTAAACGGATTTGAGTCGTTACCATAAATAGAAGATCTATTATCTTATTGACCAAATATGCATATAATGAGTTAAAAGTTATTATCAATCAATATATATCAGCTAATAGCCAACTTAGGATCACTTTTATGTCACATTTAAATTAGCGGTAGAATACTCATCTGTTACAATCATTTGCTAACGTTTGATTAAAATATCACTCAGATAATATAATAGTAGTAAACTGTAAACAAATGACTGATATCAAATACTCCATTGAACTATTGTATGGATTTCAATCTCATTGGTCATTTTAGTTAAACAAATATTATAACATACAAGATCGTATTTCCTTCGTCTCAGTCATTTGTAATCCATACATATATTATGTAAATATCACTTTAAACACTTGCTTTTAGCATTAGAGATATCATAAATACTCATATTAGGCATGATTAACTGGACTAAAAAGGGAAGAAACGGCTACACGATTTAGTCCCATAAAAGCTAATCCCTCACATTATAATTGTGATATAGTTTAGCCAGTTACAATTTATACAATTACATTTGTCACAAATATTTATTAATAAATATACAATTTTCTTCCTTAATTTCCTTGTTATATGATGAACAATATGTTCCGTTACTCGATGTTATTTCTTAGCATTTCCATGTCTCTTATTTCTTTGCTCTTGTTAGTATTCATACCATGTCTCTTTTGGCCATGTATTGCTAATCAAGAGAAATCTCTATACATTGTTCTTATTCACGGCGACTCCCTCGCTTTCCGTCCTCATTCAACTCCTCCTCACCGAAATCCTACAATCCATAGTAGCAGGTAAGTAACTAGCGAATCTAATTTTCTAATAAAAAAAATTAGTCCAATAACAATTTTCAAATTTTAGGGCACCTTATCTATTCAAACACGAGTTAAGTACTAATTAATTTGTGAAGATGGACGTAAATATTTGTGCACGGAACACAGGAAAGCGTACGATATCCATGCAAAAGTGTTGGAGTCGTTTCACGGCGAACTATTGAAGGACACACTTGAAGGAGGAAGCTACACCAAAGTCCATAGCTTCACTCACCTTGCTAACGGCTTCACCATCCACACCACTTCCTCTCAAGTAATAATCGCCTGCAAGATTACTTTATTTTTCTTTTCGCAAATATAACATAATTTTCGAGAAATTCACGTGGTGTGAAAATATAAAATAATTTTGAGTGCGTCATAGTTTCATTTTCTATACGGAGTAATTTTTATATAATTTTAAAAATTGGAACTAATTAACTAAAATTGAAGAGGAAGTATACTGAAATTAATTAATTTTTTTTTATATTAGAAACTCTCGTAACGCCTTTCTGAAATTTGGTAAATTTGCAACAAAAAAAAAGGTGCTTATAGTTTAAAAAAAATGACTTATTCGTGGCTAAAAACATAAAAAAAAAAAAAAAAGTGACTTCTGTATTAGAATGGTGGAAATCTCCAATAATAATTGTAATTGTAAGTTGATATATAAAGATGTGAGTTTTGGAAAAAAAATTGATATATATATACACCTTTTTCTAAATTAACTTTTAAAAAAATATACAACACAAATTATAGAATAAAACTGTTTTACAATGTCTAAAACGGTCTTATTATTTAGTTATTACTTGTTATCAACGAATGATTATTTTTGTATATGAGAAAATCATTTACACTAATAACAGTCTTTATTCAATAATGATTTAATGGTTTTTCTAACGTGGCACACGTTAATAAGAAGGTAATAAAAAAATAAAAATTGAGTGGCTATATTAATTTCTCATGATCAGATAATCGTATAAATGTTTCTCTAATTAGTTACTTAACGTGTGCCCTAAACTGTAACATAAAACTAGAGATACCTCCATCATTTTGATAATCTTTTGTTTATAAAATAAATAGGCAGAAAAGTTAAGAAGACACCCAAGAGTGAAGTTAGTCCAAAGAGACAGGCGAACGAAACTGATGACAACATACACACCAGACTTCTTAAAAATACCTCAAAATGTATGGAAACAAGAACAAGGTGGTAATACACATGCTGGTGAAGGAATGGTGATAGGGTTTATCGACTCCGGCATCGACCCTTTTCATCCAAGTTTTGCTAATATTGATTTTGTAACAAATAACCCTAGTAAGAATAATAATGTGTCTTCTTCGACTAAGAGTCGGTTTTGTGGAGCATGTGAGACGGGTCCTCGTTTTCCGGCTAGTTCGTGTAATGGGAAGATTGTTTCAGCTAGGTTTTTTGCTGCCGGAGCTCAGGCTGTTGCTACTCTTAATGCTTCTGTTGATTTTCTT
The DNA here is from genome assembly GCA_036897335.1 of Silene vulgaris. NCBI lineage: Eukaryota > Viridiplantae > Streptophyta > Magnoliopsida > Caryophyllales > Caryophyllaceae > Silene > Silene vulgaris. The sequence continues at coordinate 11,664 of JAYMSF010000356.1, read as the reverse complement.
TCTCCATTTGATGCAGTTGGTCACGGCAGGTAATCATAATACACAAATTCTCATTTGTGACTGAGGAATGTGACCATTTTACGATAAAATGTAACCTTTATATGATAAACAGATTTTATGGACGATTACTTTTTTTTTTATCATAAAATGGTCACATTTCTTACGTTACAATTTGTGACCCGTCAACCCGTCATAAGAGAGACCAGCTGATCATAATAATACGGAGTAATAGTGTAAAATTGTCTTACAGAAGACGAACTCTTTTATGTTAAGTACCAAACTTGCATGGTTTAGAGCAATATATTTGTATGTTTTTGTGTTTTTGTGTTTTAGTCATGTAGCATCAACTGCTGCTGGAAATATGGGAGTGCCAGTGGTGGTAGATGGTTTCTTCTATGGCAAAGCCAGTGGAATGGCTCCACGTGCCCGGTAAGACCGAAAACTCGTACCATATAATTGACTTTTGTGGTCGAACGATCTCATATATGAACAGTTTTTCTTGGCCCTTGGTAAAAATATGATTTGCAAGCAGAATCGCGGTTTATAAGGCTATATATCCGACAGTTGGAACTCTCACTGATTTGCTCGCTGCAATTGAGCAAGTAAGCATTCTAACTATATACAGGGATATGTAGCACCGAGCACGAGTGCATATGATTAGGTTATGTTGTTTCGACACTTTATCTTAGCGATTAGACAAATTTGATTGTGCCGATTTCAGGCAGTGAAAGATGGCGTGAACATCCTGACCTTGTCACTAGAGCCAGATGAACCACCAGAAGACACAATCACATTCCTTGATGTTTTCGAGATATTCACGTTACTAGCAAGAAGGGCAGGCATTTTTGTGGTTCAAGCAGCAGGAAATAAGGGACCAGGTCCGAGTAGCGTGGTGTCATTCAGCCCATGGGCTGTTGGTGTTGCTGCTTGTAGCACTGACAGGAGTTATCCAGCGACTCTCTTTCTCGGTGATGCTCAGAAGATTGGAGGAATCGGGATGTCAGGCAAGTCCCAAACAAAATAATTAACCCCGGAACATGATCTTAAATGACGGTCTTATTGAAAACTTGTGTCTCTAATATCAGTTACGAAATATTTAATATTAATGCAGGGCCAACCTTTGGAAACGGGTTACTGAAATATAAGTTGGTGCTTGCCAAAGATGCTGTTCGGGTTAATGGTTCATTCCCGAGAACTCCGCCTTACACAGAAGAATGTCAATACCCTGAAGCACTTGATCCAGTTGTAGTGACAGGCAGTGTCGTGATCTGTAACTTCTCAACTGGATTTTACAACCAGACGTCCTCAATTACCTCCATTATCGACACTGCAAAAGCCTTGGGATTTATGGGGTTCATCCTCGTTGCAAATCCGGTATATGGTGATTTCATCGCGGAGCCTGTCCCTTTTCTGGTGCCAGGGATTCTCATTCCCAAAATTAGTGATGCAAAGGTAGTAATTTAAGTTGTGACTTCTGTACATTAAAACGGACAGGAATTTTCTGATGTTTTCTTTTTATAGATCATATCTCAGTATTACGAAAATCAAACTCGGAGAACTGAACAAGGATGTGTAATAAGATATGGCGGAAAAACCTCCATTGGTGAAGGAAGAGTGGCTTCTTTTGACAGACAGTTACCTGCAGTAAGTAGATTTTCTTCCAGAGGCCCTGACATCATTGATAGCCACGGAAACCCTGCAGATGTTCTCAAGCCTGATTTCGCAGCTCCCGGACAACAGATCTGGGCAGCTTGGAGCCCTCTCAGTGTCTTGGAACCTATATTTGAAGGCAAGTTTAAACAGGTTATTTCCATCATTATTTGCACAAAAAAAGATGATACTTGATAACTAGAAAATCTGATAGCATTTTTGAATCCTCTCCTTTTCGACTAAGTAAGTGGTTTACTAATGACAGGAAATAATTTCGCTTTGATGTCCGGGACTAGTATGGCAGTGCCACATATCGCAGGAATAGCTGCAATGATCAAGCAATACAATCCATCATGGACGCCGTCTATGATTGCATCAGCAATTTCTACTACTGCCACAAATTACAACAGTAACGGAGATATAATACCAGCTGAAAGATCCGAACTTGGCAGTTCCGATCCTTCCACTCCCTTTGATATAGGCGCAGGGCTGGTGAATGCAGCAAAAGCATTAGATCCTGGTCTAGTATTTATACCAGGTGAGTTACCATGAATAAAGCTACATTTTAGAAAGGCCGACTTTGTCTTCCTTTCTCTCCTGGTTACGAAAATTTGTTTACCTTTGACTAGGTGAAGGAGAATATGTTGCATTCCTGTGCTCTCTGCCTAACGTTGACCGAGAAAAAGTTGAAACCGCAACAGGTGGGTCGTGCGACCATTCACTAAGGCATCCAGCAGATTTGAACCTACCATCAGTGACAATAACGTCTCTCAATGGATCTCAAGTAGTTCAGCGAAATGTGATCAATGTAGGAAACAAGAAAGAAACATACATATGCGCTGTGGTTCCACCAAATGGCGTATCAGTTGAAGTACGTCCAGCATGGTTCACCATTGCTCCAAACGGGACCCAAGACCTGAAAATCATGCTGAATGTTAGTCGACCAATGAAACATTTCAGCTTTGGAGAGATTGTTCTAACAGGAAGCTTGGATCACATTGTGCGGATGCCCTTGTCAGTTAGGCCTACTTCAATTTCTTAAGGGAAATTTTTTGAAGCATTGTAATCTGCAGGAAAAAAACATTGATGCCAACTATACAAGTAAAGAGAGTTTTTAGTAAAAAGTGAATTTCTTACTTAACATTCGGGCGCAATCATAGCTGAATTCAAATAAATATAAAAATAAAATGAGGCGCTCAACATATGACGTAACAGTTGTACATGATTCAGAATAGTCTTACTTAAGTTTTCCGAAAAAAGATTTAGATTGAAGAAGTCGAAGATATTTGATAGAAGGGTAATGAAATTGTTACGGTTATGGAGCAAATGGGGGAAACTCGGTTGAGGGACTGAGTGAGTGATCTGCGTGTCAAAATCGAAGCTTTTTTATAAACATCTCGAAAGATTTGCACAAGAATGCCTTCTACATCGCACATTTGAAGGTTTTGCATTATTCTCATACAATGTCAACCCTGAATACTGAAACTATGAAGTTGTATATTTGAATTTTGAAGAAACGCTTTCACTACACTGCAAAGAACATAAAACATGTATACTGCACATTTTCATTACAAAGTTACCGAAATTAATTACAGAATTCTCGGACTTTGATCCTGATCAACTCTCCAGCTCAACCTCTTCCCCCAAGCAGTATCGACAGAAGGCAAATGTCCACCTTGGTTGTGGATATGGGACTTCACACAAAATTTGGGCTCGTTAAAGTTAATTCATTACACTTAAAAGGACATGTCAATCGTTTCATGATCTGGAGTCTTGTACCCAAACCCGGAATCATCACTGGATCTCCTTTTTGAGCCACCTGCCCTTTGTACCAACCGGACTAGTGCTTGAACTACTTCTGACATTGGTGGTCTGAATTCTGGCTCCGGCTATTAAGATAAATGGAAGGCTTAAGATCAGACTAATGTTACGAAAACAGCATGACAAAAGAACAAGGATTGGCAGGTCAATGTTAGATTACTGCAAACACTCAATAGCATCCTAATTTAACCAGTATATCATCCCGCGTTAACAGAATGACTACTTTCCCGCTTTCGATTATGCTGTGATGCAAGCAGTAAAAAGTCTCAGACGTCCAAAATCATACTTCCTCTAGTTGAGTTTTAGACAATACCATACAAGCTTTATCTCCTGATTCTGATACTATAGAACCTAAGTGTCAAATATGGATGTTGAAGTAATTACCTGAACACAGAGGGCAATGACGTCAGCAAATCGAGACAATGACTTAGCAGGATACATGCCATTTAGAGTAGGATCAACCATTTTAGATAGAGCATCTATATCGTGTAGTTGGGGTGTAGCCCACCTAACAAGAGATTGTTCGGACCTTGGTCTTGAACTGAAACAATAAATCACTTATTAAGAAAGGATAAACCAGTTATCAGGATACGACCAATTATCATATATTCATATTGCAATAAGCTAAAACGGGGGAGGTCATACCTATCTAGAGGTTTACGCCCACTCAAAAGCTCCAACATCACCACCCCAAAGCTGTAGACGTCACTTTTCGTGGTGTAAATCCCTGACAAAGCAAACTCTGGAGCACTGTATCCAAATGAACCTACCATTTGAGTAGACACCTGTATAACATATACCAGCCGAAAAATTACATGACCTGTCACATTGCACAGGAAATTTACATCTACCCTATAATGTTTACAATTTTCAAATGGATTTTATGCAACTTGTCATGTTTAAATGGTTAACACTAGACCTGCATATGTGTCAATGGGGCAGTATAATTCTGAATTGGATCAATTTAAATTCTGGTATGCTTTGGATTGTTCTTTTCGGTCAAACGGTCAGATCTAGCTCGCCCTATTCAGAGAAAGATGCCCAGTGGAACAAGGGAATTCATAACAAATATTGAAAGAATGATTCCCTGAAGTTCTTATTGAATGTTTAATATTCTAATACAATGGTTGAAGCATAAAACAAGCTATATAAATCCATCCGCTGACATGTCATCTGTCTCGCTGAAGCATGATTTAGACAGGTCCATTCAAATCATTGGAAAAAATTATTTCATCAGAGCTACAAGAAGTCAAGAATAAGCGAATTGGTTGACACTGGAACCATCAAACTTTTAAGAGGACGCCTTTGTTCTAACCAACAATGGAAACATTGTAACATTGGATTGAATGGCCCAGAAAAGAAAATGTAGTGAATCCAAATGAACATCAGTTATGTTACCTGTCGCTCAGTATTTGGCGTCAAAGCAGCCAGTCCACAATCTGAGAGGTGAGGGTTGAATTCTTCATCAAGTAAAATGTTAGCCGATTTGAAATTTCGATGTACAACTGATGGCAAGCAGACTTCATGCAAGTATCTGAAAAAATATTAGGACTTCAGACTAAAGTCACTAGAATTTAGAAAAATTAAGATTAAGATGGAGAAAGCTAAACTCATAATTTCTTACTCCAGTGCCCGGGCTGTTCCAAGTGCTACTCGAACTCGAGAGTTCCATGACAATTTCTTGCTTCCGTCTTCAGTGTAATGTAGTATATCATGCAGACTGCCATTCCCAATGTACTCGTACACCAAAAGACGCTGCCCATGCTCAGTACAATATCCAGCCAATGAGACAATGTTTGGGTGTCTGAGGCGCGACATGTTTGACACAGCTTCAAGGAAATTATCCTCCTCTTGCAATGATAGTGCTGAATTATCAATCTTTTTAATAGCTAAAACCTGTACCAGCAGCACACCATCTAAGCCACATCAATAACAAATCAAGTACTCAGTAATATTTATTCTAGTCAGTCTAGAAAACAGACTCTTTATGATTTACTTTAATACTTTAATTTGTGAATAGGATCATATAATCCAAATTCTAGTGGCAAGATAGAAAAATGAAACTGCGTGACTTACCTTGCCATTGGAAAAATCCGCTCTATAAACCCGGCCAAGTGAACCTTCTCCCACAATGTTTTCTTGACTAAAGCTGTTTGTTGCAGTCTGAAGCGAAGCAACTGTATAAGAAGTAGCAGTGATAGGCGACTTCAGTCGTTTCAAAGACCCATTTTTCCCATAAACCTTATCAACCGGCACATTTTCAGCAGGAGGGGTCTTTACATCAACAATTGTAGGCATGCCTACAACCCTTTGTTCTTGCACTTCAGTGTTAACTGCAAAATCAGAAATAGAAAGCACTAGCCGATAAACTCTCTGAAGTGTAGCAGGGATTTTTCCTCATAGACTACAGCACAGATTTTTCCTCACAGAGTATAGCACAGATTTTTCCTCATAGGCTGCGAAAGCCTGAGGCTAGTCTCATCTGATCATATACGTACATGTGCTGGTCAACTGAGGTTAAATTTTTACTAGTATAAAGTTTGATTTATCATAACAAAGTAAGTATTGTCAGATTATTATTAAAAGAAAATCGTAACTATTGCATCAATTGTATGTGCTCAGAAAATGTGTTGCCATCAATTGGCCAATGAAGTCCAATAAGGCCAAGTATATATGGGAGAGAGGGTGGGAGTAGATTGTTAGAGAACTAATGAAGAAATTAGATATTACAGAGTCATTCTACCTTTTTCGGTACCATTTGAGACACTTCCAGCAGACATCCGGCCATTACTAGGCTTAGTTTTCCATTTGCGTTTGCAGAACAAAAGAGCGAGCAGGCCAAACACAAGCAAGAATGCAACACTAAGCACTACCCCAAGAAGAGTTCCAACAGATTTTGAATTTTTCTTTCCATGTGATGTTTCCTTCTCAGAACCTTGGGGTGAGTGAGCAGAACCTGCTGACCTGCTATGATTCCGCTTGGCAGGTGTTCCGGGAGGAGGAGGAGTAAAGGGTGGTGGTGGTGGAGCCGGGCCATTATCAAAAGAATTACCATTGTAACTGTTAAAAGACAAGAAAATAAATAAGAAAATACTCCCAAAGTCCCAAGTACCAAGAAGAAATCCTTAACCCAAAATTACCATTGGCTACCATGAACCGTCATTGAAATCGTCAATGACATGTAAAATACATATAAGACAAGGTAAAACAGGAAAACAAAGGGGAAGGAAAACATGCTAATTAGTCAATATACAAATACACCTAAAAAGTCCTAAAAATTTGGAAAACTGTTGGAAATATCAAAATAGAGCAAGAACTATTGCTTACACAAAATTTGGGAGGGACAGGAGTTCCTGAGGTATCCAGCCGCTAAAATGGTTATTTGCAACATTTCTGTATAACAAGGTCAACATCCAGTTAAGCACTGACAGAGGTATCTCATGCTGAACTCACAAAGCAAAGCAATTACGCACTTACAGGTTATCTAAAGGCAGGTTAACGAGGGGACTGAGTGTACCAGTTAGCTGATTGTTTTGAACCTGTCTGCAATATATAAAGGAACTATGAGATTATCGGTCAAAAGATGTCTTAATAATGTAAATGGCTAATAATGATCAGCACTCATAATCACTCACAGTGTCGAAAGGTTGGACAAGGAACTTAAGGAACTGGGAAGATCTCCGGAAAAATTGTTGTATGAGAGATCTCTGCATGACATGACAGCCACAGGTAATGTTTTTGGAACCCAAAAATTTTAAATACTACTTCCTCTATTCATTTATAATCGCTATATTTTCCTTTTTGGACATTAATATCAATTCACTGCATTTCTGTTTTCGGTGATTAAAAACCCACAAAAATACTCTCATGTGACTACGCGAGTGCGGGCCTCTATCAAATATTTTTCATTTTTTCTGAACTCTGATCCAAAGGCAAATGTAGTGAATTGACTGAATTCAAATCAATGGAAGGAGTAATAGAAATGGCAACAGATGCATCATTCCTCTAAACAGTCTTGCCACACATTTAGAAGAACGTGTCAATTAGTTGACTTACATGGTCCCGAGGGAAGTATGATTAGAAAACACATCTGCAATTTGCTGTGTGAGAGAATTACCACTCACATTTCTGCAAGTAAAATAGGATGCGCATTTGTAAGAGAATCACAATATGACCGGTTGAACAGGTACATAAAACAAGATAAACAACAACTTACAAATAAGCAAGTGAAACCATGTTCGAAATCGAGTAAGGTAGGTTGCCACTAAGATTATTCCGTGCAAGATTTCTGCAATCACAAGGAAATATAGAATGCATTACGCAATGAAGTGAAAACAACCAATCCTCTTTTTGAGGCATCAAAACACTTTAGACAACTAAACCTTACAGTGTTGTTAGATTGGGCGGCATTTGAAACGGTATGGTGTCATGAATTTTGTTATTACTCAAATCCCTGTTGACAGAATTGCAAGTCAAGATTTGTCAAATAAGCTATAAAATAAACAAAAGCACTTTCTGCAATTCAAAACATCACAAAATTTGGCAGTGAAAGCTTCTCACAACGTCTTCAGTGACATAAGGTTTGAAAGCAGATATCCCATGGAACCATTAAGCCCTAATCCAGAAATCTCCCTGTCAAGGCAAGAAAACAGAAGCAGGCTGAACAAAGCAAGGTATGTAAAAATAGTACTCCGTAATAACGGGTGGAGGAATGTTATTGTTGTGATTTTGGATTTTTGGTTACAGTTTCCCTGGCTTTAAGGCCTAATAAAATACTTTATCAGAAAGTGCAGGGAAAGAAGCTCCCTGAGCTAAAACTTACAGGGAAACGACAGCAGAACCATCACACTTAATGCCCATCCATGACTCTCCACATGGATCACCGCCACTAGATTTCCATCCCGTCAGCTGAGGGGGATTATTAAGTGCACCATACAAAACTTGAAGTGATTGTACTGCAAAGTATCGAACACCCTTCGTAAATAAATATAATCCACAGTTCCATTTTGTACAAGTCTCACATAACAGAAGATGAGATAATTAAAACTGTTATCCCATTCGTTAAGATAGAAAAACAGCAACAACCTGATCATGAAGTAAAAATTCGCTAGAATGAAGCGACTCGACAAATGGACAAGGCCACGGACACCTGAACATGTTTTTTTCTTAGATAGCCAAATCCGAGCAACATCTAATACCACCATTACGGTTATAAATAAACTACAAAAAATATTGGAGCAATAGCCAGCAGGCTTCCTTATAACATAAAAGGGTCCCTAGCAACATCTGATGCCAGCATGTTTTTTTCTTAGATAGCCAAGTCCTAGCAACATAGATGAGGTGACTCGACATATGGATAAGGTCACGAACACCGGAACATGTTTTTTTCTTAGATAGCCAAATCCGAACATCTGATACGAACATTACGGTTTTAAATAATCTACAAAAAAAAATTGGAGCAAAATGCAGCAGGCTTCCTTAAAACATAAGAGGGTCCCCAGCAATGTGCTTCCAAAATGAAGCTTGTACTAAAACAAGGTCCCCAGGAGTAATCCTCCTTCTCTTTTGGTCACATTATGAACATAATTCCATAATTCCAGAAAATCAAACCCTAAAACATCAGACAAAATTGCTAACCTCCCAAAAATTATGGTCCCACTTAGTAAAAGAATGTCAGATAGTTCCTCTCCTTCAAATTAATCCCTTTTCCCCTGATCATCTCTTCATTTTCCCCTCATTTCTACCTTTCTCAACCAAACATGGACCATTGGAAAAACACCCAAAAGACTACTTTAACAACAAATACCAGCAACATTACCCCAATTCCTCGAGGATTCCCGCAAATTGTAGGGTAAAGAGGTGTCAGATGTACGCAACCTTACCCTTACCTCAAAAGCGACTACTTTTAACATAAAAACTCCACATAATGATTCAAGAACTCGAATTTTACTTTACAGCACACCCCATTAAATCAATCATGCACAACCTTCTACCCACATTATTAAATCAACAAGGGTTCAATGATCTGAGAATGCCAGAAAGATTGAAACTTTATCTTCAGCAAAATACTGAAAATGCAATTTTCTTCTTAAACCAACTCAACCCGCGGTAAAACTGGAAATGCAAGAAAGATTGGAGCTTTAACATGAACTAGCCAACCCTCTATAACAACATTATAAGTACTCACTCCGTCCAAATCATTTGTTTACCTTTGATTAAAATACTCGTCACAAGGAATTAAAAACGTAAAACAAATGATTGAGACGGAGAAAGTATTATCCATTAATTAAAGACAAAAACTACACCTTAATCATTTATTTTGCCGACATTATTTCATGATTAACCAAACAAACATAAAGATTATAACTTTAGCCTAAACAAATAAAACCCACCAAAATTAACAAATAAAACATCATATTGAAAAGTAAAAAGAAAGAAAATTTACCATCATTTGCATCAGTGTTGGCATGAACAAACAAAACTGGGATCAAAGAAACAACAACTAAAAAGAAAAAGAAGAAAGAAGGGAAATAATCAAGAACTGAAGAATGAAGAAAGATCGTATTATTCTTCATTGCCATTGTTAAGCTTGAAAAAATACAGAAAATACAAAAAATGAATGGGTATTTGGAGAAATTGTCACATGATTTTAATAATCAAAAATGAGAAATAATAAAGAGAATTATGAAGAAAGAGACATGAACAAAAAGTGGTGATAATGGAAGAAGAAGGAGGAGGGTGTGAGATTCGAAGCTTTGGTGGGAGTAAATGAAGAGGGAATGGGTAGGAAAGCAGCAGAGATACTAGAGTGTGTAAAAAACACAGCAGGTGGGACTCTGGGAGTATATTTGAGCCGCTTTTCTTTTAAGACGGATATATCCGTCACCCGTCATAGACGTAATTTGCTAGAATTAATCGGAGATACTAGGAGTATACTTGATTTTTAGGTTGCTTTAATTTGAGGTTGTTAATTGGGTTTTTAATAATTGGATTAAATTTGTCGGTGAGAATGAGAAAGTGGTGAAAAAATTGAAGAAAAGCGCATCAAAATCAGGAGAATTTATGGAGCAATTATAATTTATACAGGGAGTCTATTTGACTGGACTGTTGTCAGTGTAAGTGAGATTACTAGTAGGCTTGGACACTTGGATTAAACAACTCAATTTTAGGTTTGTAGTACAATACAACAAATTTAATCTAAATTTGTATGTTAATTAAGGTGGTAATGTAGCTCGGGTTGGTTATGTATTGGGTTAAAGCGAGTAACGCCATATTTGAATTGGATTGTGTGTGTAATATTCGAGTTCAGATTATGCTGAGTCATCACCATTGAGGTTGGGTCATCATCGTGATGGTTTAACTCGGGTTCGGTTGAGATCGGGTTATAAACATAGTATACTCCATATCTCTATCTTATATCTCAAATTTTGGATCATAATTTCATATTAAAACAATTTAGATACGCTCGCAATACTCTGAATATGTGATTAGTGATTAGTTTTAGGTCACAATCATCTCGAGTTCTGGTCGTATCGGATCGGGTTAAACCTATTCTGATCCATCAAATGTTTATGTTTTGTTTGATCTAGTTTCAGATACGAGCAGGGGTGGAGTGAGGTTAGCAGGGGCGTTTAAAAATTTTAGTTAAAATTTTCGATATTTTCAAAATCCCCTTATAATATTACCCTTTCCTCCACGTTGATTCTAAATTCTGACTCCGTCATAGGATACGAGTGAGTATTAGCTTTCATTTTGAAAATATTTAAAATAATTAGCAAATCTAAGATTATATCTAGATTTTGTAGAAGTCATCTTATGGTCCAAATTTGTGATAGATCGAGTTGAACAAAATCGATATTGTGGTCAAATAGCCTGCAATTTACGCACGGATCAGATTGTTGGAAAATTAAGTTCTTAGACAAAGCTCAAAAAGGAAAAAGTCCATGCTAGATAGTGACATAAACTTACTACTAATGGCCCACTTTTGATTTGGATCTTTGCCACTCTTGGTACCTTTTACAAATGACACTTTTACTTAAATTACCGGGATATTTGATAGGTATCCGTTTTGGTGGTAAAATGGATCAAAGTATGTATAGCATACGCCATACGATAATGATTGATGGGGCATATTCTGCACCGGCTGACCGGGTCAACATCTTGACCAGAGTCAATGCTCACTGACCACGTGTC
>JAYMSF010000355.1:0-16951 GCA_036897335.1 Silene vulgaris | reverse complement strand
CAAGGCTTGACAAAAATGGCTACACTTTTCAAGGACAATCCTAATGTGATTGGGATGAGCTTAAGGAATGAACTCCGAGGACCTAAGGAAAATGCTAATGATTGGTATAGGTACAAATTCGTCTATATATTATTACCGTCTCAAAATTTGGTCGTAGAAACCTTCAAAAGGTCTTGATGTGGTATCGAGACCTAGATTTAATACCATGGCTAACTATCTACTATGTTCACAAAAACAAAGGTACATGCAAAAAGGAGCAGAAGCAGTTCACAACGCAAACCCGAATGTATTAGTCATACTCTCGGGCCTAAGCTTCGACAAAGACCTCTCCTTCCTACACAACAAACCTGTGACTCTAAGCTTTAAAGGTAAACTTGTTTTTGAGGTGCACTGGTATGCCTTTACAGACGGATCGGCCTGGAAAGACGGGGACCCGAACCAAGTATGCGGTCGGGTGGTAAACAACTACATGAGAATGGTAGGATTTTTGCTTGATCAAGGTTACCCATTGTTTGTAAGTGAATGGGGGATAGATATGAGGGGTACAAACGTAAATGACAACCGATATTTGAAATGTTTCCTAACATGGGTAGCTGAACATGATTTGGATTGGGCATTATGGACTTTGGCTGGGAGCTATTATTTGAGAGAAGGGGTGGTCGGAATAATCGAGTATTATGGAGTACTTCATTCGGATTGGGCGACTGTCCGGAATTCAAGCTTCTTAGAGAGGATTTCTGTGATTCAATCCCCGCTTCAAGGTAAACATTATTTCGACACTTCACTTTTGATGATGCAACAACATTGACAGTAGAATTTGAAACAGGTTTCTTACATTGGAAAGTAGAATCTGAAACAGGTTTCTTACATTGACAGTAGAATCTAAAACAGGTGACTGTTCGAGTGCCAGGCTCGGCTCTTTTATAAAAATGAAACCGTATTTTTGGCTTAAAATAAACGAACATATCCCTGTTTCGGTACTCAAGGTCGTGGGAACTGTATGAGAACTACGCAATTGATGGCATTACACAATTATTCTTCAAAACACCTGAAAAGTAAATAAAAAAGTGTTTAGTAGACAAATTCAACTTCAGGTAATTAACTGATAGTAAAAAAATGACAGCATGCATTTTTGAGATGCAGGACCAAGTAAAGCAGGTATAAAAAGCCGACAGAAGATCATATTTCATCCATCAACGGGTCTCTGCATCGTAAGAAAATCACTGATAGAAGTACAGCTCGGGAAATGCTCGGAATCTAATCTATGGAATTGCACACCGAAGAAGACACTAACCACAGAAGACTCATATTTCTGTATAAAAGCACAAGGGTCAAACCAGCCAATTAGGCTCAGTATCTTTTGCCTAGGGACGGGAACAACGTGGGACCCAATCTCCGACTCGAACCTCCATCTTTCGACGAAGCTTGGTGGGAATAATACTCTTTGTTTGGATGTAGATTCAAGTAATAATGTGATTACAACTAGTTGCAGATGCTTAGGTAGAGATAAGTCATGTGATCCTGGGAGCCAGTGGTTTAAGATTGTTGATGTTAGTAGTCATACTGTCAAACTATATGGTTTGGGGTCCAGGGCTCGAGTAGCCGAGATGTAGGACCGTCTTTGAAGGCGGTCCATGGGACACTCGAACCCTTACAAGCAGTGGTGTACCTAGAAGCGATACAGTGGGGTCAAGTTTAAACTTCAATGTAATTACTATCTTTTTTTTTTTTTTTTTGCGTATGGGGTCTACGTAAAAAAATTTCAAATTAAACAAATATAACAAATAAAAATCGTCTGTTGTCCGGAAAGCAGAGGTCTCAAGACCCCAGTGCCCTAAACTCTAAAGGCAGGAACGCCTCTGCTTACAAGCAACCTATATGCAATTATGCATAGTTAGAGAGATTGTAATGCAGTAGACAAATAAGTGGGTATAAATAAGCATTTATCAAGCTCAAAGTGCATTGCAGGGACAAACAAAGCCAAATACCTGAGTAATTATCCGCGCCTAAACACCCTTTTTATCGTTCCCAGAAAAGGTGCAGTCTTCTTCAGGAGATGGCGCAGTAGCGTCATATTTTCTGGCATTGGAGATGCAAATCCCGGTGTCAATTGTGACACTGAGACTTTCATATTTGGTAGAATCTCAGCTAAAAAAGGATAAGTAAGATGAGAAGTGCTGCCGGACTTGTCACGTAAACCCGTCAATGCTGCTTCTTTTACCCAACTCGGCAACATGTCCTTGAACAAATACATGAATAACTTAAATTAACAATCCACTTTAAGAAACATAAGAAGTGGTAAAAACAGAAAATAGAATAGCTACTGAGCAAATACTATTAACATAGTCCTAGAAATTTAGCAACTTCAAGAGGCGGATTTCTTGAAGGATGATACGAGTTTAAGATTAAGGAGGTAAGTAATGCTATTTTGGGTTATATGGACTACGACTATGAGGAATGGAATACAGATGAAACCACTACCAGTGACACCGATGGTAAATGAAGACTCGACTGTGTGTGTTTAGTTGGTTGGGGTGTTATTTAGGTGCAGCCACTCACACAGTCGTGACAATAATGAAAGTGCAGAAACTACGACAAGTGAGTCAGAAATGCAAATTATGTTGCAAATAAGTTAGTATTCCTTACAGTGGTACGAATTGTCTTTTCACATTCATCAATAGCCCTCCTGCAAAAACTGCAAGTAACAAACTTTTAATCTTGAGATCCCGAAACTTCCAACAGCAGAAAAGGAGCAATCTTTAGAGTATCGAACCTGGTATAAGAATGGTTATGGTAAAAATATGTTGGCTTCACATCATACCCAGCATCCTTAATAAGGGACGCAGCCAGTTGTGGTGCACAATTGGCTAACTAGAACACAAGAACATGTAGAATGTCAGTAGAAGATTAACAGCAGTAGAAGCTAAGTCTGGGGCGGGACGAGAAACATCAAAAGATGACACATTCAGGCTAATGACAATGAATAAGAAAAAGAGGGTGAGAAATATACACAAGTTTCCGATATATCAAGCCGTAATAGTTTTGCAAGGTTGTCACCAATCTTGTTAAATATCTCGAGTAATACTAGGGTCGTCTCGTCCGTCTCAGTCAACTTATTGTTATTTAAGAGAAAATCATGCATCTCAGAGATGCTTCGGAATTCTCCTTCTCTTTTAGCGGTTGTTGATGGAGACAATATCTGAGACTTGGCTACCAATAGCAAAGCACCAACCTCAATCGTTTTTCTTTCCTTTAAGTAGTTAAAGAACTCACGCTTGACTTCTGTCGTGTTTTGGGCAATTAATCTCAGAGTCTCCAACCTCCGTCGATAATACTACCACAAGACAAAAAATATGATCAAGGTCCTTCAAAAATGACAACATCAACAATAAAACAGTAGAAAGGTTTTTCTTGAGATGAGCAACATACATGTATATTACAAAGATTAAGAATAAGCTCTACGGCGGAAAGTTCTTTCCTACGATTAAAGCTGTGAAAAGCAAGAATATACGAGTATTAATTAATTATAGAACTAAAATGTTAATGTAGACCTAAAGTAATACAAGGAAGAAGAAACATTAGTACCGCAACTGGGACAAAACGACATGTAGTGGGAGCGCGTTTTTTAACCCCTTATCTCCATCATCATAGTCACGCCTAACATCAGCGGAAAATCCCCTTTGAAGCAGTAAAGCGGTAATCTTAGAAGCTGTATTTCTAACGGCATAATGCAGAGGACGGTTGTCGACTTTGGACATCCAAGCAGTAAAACGAGGTATTTCAGTTATTTTAGTTTGTCCATCAAGAACAGCAGCAGAGCATTTGGGAGAATCGTAAAAAATCAATAAATCACGTATCCAATCTAACTCTCGCTTAAGTTGATGAGATGGTAAGTTATTAATTAGTTCAACAAAACCCGGTACATTTTCGCGTATAATGGCTTCTTCGATCTGTTTCCGACATCCATCATCATGTTTTATACTCGAAGCCACGCCTCCCCGATATGATTCATCAATAAATAGTGCCTGTCCAGAAAGTTTAAGAGCAATTAATTAATATGTGAAAATATGTACCATTATCATATTCATTAACAAATATTTCCTCCGTCCCGATCATTTGTTTACCCTTAATTAAAATAATCCTCCTCACAATAAATATAAACCATAAACAAAAAACTGAGACGGGAAGAGTAGTATGGAAGGAGCCACGGCACACAAGAATCATAGTACATTCAAATTTCAATCCTACTGAACATAAGTTACGATTATCATATACATTAGCAAATACTCTCTCCGTTCAAATCAATTGTACTACTTTCAATCGTAATAAAATAAAACAAGTAAGAGTATCATATTTGTGAACAAATACTGCTTCCGGTTTCATTCATTTGTTTAGGCTTGATTAAAATCCTCCTCACAGTAAATATAAAAGGTAAAAAAAACAACTGAGACGGAAAAATAGTGGAAGAAGGCATATAAATCAAACAAGTGATATTTAAAGATTAGATAGATAACATATGTCATACCGTATTATCCATCTTAATCAACAGTTGTAAACAGGGTTTATAATGTAAAGAATGAATTGCTTGTCTATCCATGAACAAGGAGTACAGTGTTTTATAGTCGAATACAAGATATACCATGCTAGTTTCCTAATTTCAAAAATGGTAAATAAGATACAAGAAATATATGCTAAAAAGATACTATACAAAATTTAGGTAATAAACGAGATACTAAAAATATATTATTATACAATTAATGCCGCAAGATAAGGCCAATCTTGCAAGTATGAAGAAAAAAGCGATCTCTAATTCTCTATGCATAGGATTTGTCAAAGTATCAGCGAGTTGATCGTCATTAATTAGAAACTCTAAAGCACCAAAACCCGAATTTAGATTCACGATGATTCGACAAGTTTAGAACGGAAAGCAAGTCTTTACAATTCACTCATAGGGTGTGTTTGGATAGCAAAAGTGGAGGGAAAGGGAGAGGAGGGAAGAGAAAGGGAGGGAACGGAAATCTTGCCTATTCTGAAGAGATTTTAATTTGCCTTTTTAGGCGGCAAAATAAATCCCTACAAATCTTCCCCCCATTTCCCTGCATCCTTATCTGTTATCCAAACAAAGAATTTTAAATCCCCTAGTCTCACTCCCTTTTCTTTCCGTCCAAATCCGTCAATCCAAATACAACCTTAGACTACATTCATGCCGCAATTCACGACGATACACAGTGTTTCCCCAATCAATCAACATACTGTAATTCTTTTACGCTTCGCCCTTAAATTTGAAATCTTCCTCCCTCCGTCTCAACAGATTCTTTACGTTTCCGTCACAAATGAATAAAAACTAAATAACCAGATGAGACGGAAGGAGTACATTTTAGCACCACCTCAAACTACAAATCCTGGTTCCGCCACTCGTCACTTAGTAACATAACTAATCGGTCAGAATCAACTTAATTAAATTATTGATGCTAATGTTTCCATTGATAATTTGATACTGAATTAATTCGCAAATAATTAAATTTGAAATAATATGAAGAATACAGCGTAAAAATGTGAGAATTCAGAAATCAATACAAGTAACAAGGAGAAGAGAAGCAATAAAATTGACGGAGAAAAGAAAGAATGAAGAAACCTGGTGACGAGCTAGTAGAAGAAGCTCAGTTTCAACTTCACTGGCGGAGTGGCGGTTAAGTGATTATTTTGCTGTTGTTTCAATTGAATTCCAAAACCAGGAAAATGGAAGAAAAAAGGTTGACTATGGGCTATGGCGTATGGGTAATACATGGAATGAATCATGAATGGGGTATGACCGTATGATCGCAAAACATGACCCGACCTGTTAACCCGACTCGTTTCTCAGAGTCAATACTCGTAATTATTGACCAGGATGGCGAACTGGAAAGTCTAACTTTTTACGGTCGAACCTAGCCTGACCGACGATTTCAGCTCCAAATAACAAGTATTAAATCAACTTCAACGGCATCCGTTCTGCTCGAGATAAGTGTATCGCACACCGACACCATCAAATGTCATCTGTTGCTCCTCAAAATTTGTGAGGCCGCTTTGTCTCACTCATGAAATCGTCTTTGTGATTTACGGACATTTTTGTCCCGGGACCCGAAATCCCGAAAATTGTGTATTATACACTACATTTTGAGCCGTTCGGGAGGCCGTAACGGGCCGTGTTTCTTTTTCTCTCGGTTTTTTTTATCACGTGTCCAGGTCACTTCAGGAGTTACCCTATTCAATTACGGCCCCAGATAACAAGTATTAAACCAGTTTCAACGAATATCCGATGTTTGCCCGAGACTTGTTTATTGCATACCGGCAGCCTCAAATGTCATCCGTTGCTTCTCCAAATTTGTAAGGCTGCTTTGTCTGACCTTTAAAATCGTTATTGCAATTTAGAGGCATTTTTGTTCCGGGATACTAAAATCCCGAAAACCATGTATTACACTCCATTTTGACGGTTCGGGAGGCCGTATCGGGCCGTGTTTTTTTTTCTCTCGGTTTTTCTACCACCTGTCCAGGATCGCTTCAGGAGTTACCATATTCGATTTTAGCCCAAAATAATAAGTATTAAACCAGTTTTAACGAGTATCCGATTTTTTCACTCGAAACTGATTTTTCGCAAACCGACAACCTCAAATGTCATCCGTTACTTCTCCAAATTTGTGAGACTGCTTTGTCTACCTGTAAAACCATTATTGTGATTTACAGACATTTTTGTTTCGGGATCCTGAAATCCCGAAACACTCCATTTAAGTCGTTCGGGAGGCCATAAAAGGGTCATGTTTATTTTTCTCTCGGTTTTTCTACCACGTGTCCAGGGTTACTTTAGGAGTTACCTTATTCGATTTCAACTCAAAATAACAAGTATTAAACCAATTTTAAGTTTAAAACGGGTTAAATAGCTAGTATTTTCTTAGATAAGACAAAAACAAAATGCTTAAATATTAGCAACAAACTTGTTTTTATCGATGCAAGTGACATGTATTTGATCCGTTTTAATATTAAGACGGAGAGAGACTTATTGTACCATGAGGTTAGTAGGATTTGAGCCCCTACCATTTATATGGAAGTTTAACTAAAACCAACTTTGACATCACATAAATCATACGGAGTAGTTTGAATTGGTATTTAGAATACATATTCAATTTTTCTATAGTTAATTTAGTCAAAAAATTTCCATCACTTGTCCAACGAAATTGGATTTTATGTTAATGATTTTTCAAATTTGTAACATAGTATAAATACAATCGTCTTGGTACAATTATGTCAACAATTTTTTTTCACAATATATACATTAACTTCTAGTTCCGCCATTTTTTTTACTATATACGGAGTATACACTATTTCTAACGTCAATACAATATCCATTTTCTTGTGCTAACATTAGCATAAAAATCATAAATTTGTACATGAAATATCGAAGAAGAAGAAGCTTCATAAATATAAGAAGACCGGTAGACTTTGGTATATCTGTCAATTAGCAACCAAACTAATCTCAATGCATTATGTTTTTGTTATCTCCGTCTTAAACAAGAATTTAAGTAAGACCAATTATGAGAAAAATGAGGCAACTTGCAATGTAATGATTCCAAGTAAAATGATAAATTTGTGATGCTTGAATATTAATAAGTGGATAAGGCAAGTTCATACTGAGAATCTATTACAATGACTTTTGTAGCTTGTGTGGTTGTAAGTTTACAAAGACAATACACATTAACAACACAACACCACTCAAAATGCAAGCAAAAACAAAGCAAAGCATCCAAATGTATGCATTCTCATCTCCCTTTCTCCACCAAACATGACTCTTAATCTCTTATTCAACATGTTTGATGCCCACATCCTCTCTGTCTCACTGTCTTACCTCTGTTTTCCTCTTTCAGATTCCATGGACATCAAATAATATCATATACTTAGTTTTTTCACCTTAAATTCACCAAACAAATAAAAATACTTTGTAATTTCTTCATTTTTGAGTCATGACTTCTTCTTACCTTATGTCTTCTGCTAGAAACACCGCGTTTTCTGCCTTTCTTCTTAAGCATCATTACCCTTGTTTAAATGAGATTAGGAGGGAAAAAGACGGGTTTTCGGTTAAGCATCAGGTTTCATTGCCTAAGCTGTCTCAGTCTTTTTTGAGGGTGAAAACAGTTAGGCAAAACTACCCTTTAGCTTCTTTGTCCTCATTTGCTGAACCTGAGGGTCATGATCATGGGGAGATCATTGGTTCTCATCATAACCAAGATGTTAGTGTCGAAAAGCGGGACAGTGAAGAGAGGAAGGCAGGTGATGATTTGCCTGCTATGGCAAAGGCCTTTAATATATCAGCAAGAACAGCGACAGGAATATCGATATGCATAGCATTTGCTGCTCTTACGTTTCCTTTCTTCATGAAGACCTTGGGTGGGCTGACCCTTAAGACTAAGCTGCTTTCGTATGTGACTCTGCTGTTTGGGTTTTATATGGCTTGGAACATTGGAGCCAATGATGTAGCCAATGCTATGGGAACGTCTGTGGGGTCCGGGGCTCTGTCACTCCGTCAGGCGGTTCTTACAGCTGCTGTTCTCGAGTTTTCTGGTGCGTTTCTGATGGGTTCTCATGTTACAAGCACAATGCAGAAGGGAATTCTTGTTGCTAATGTGTTTCAGGGAAAGGATAGCTTGCTTTTCGCCGGTCTGCTTTCGTCTCTTGCAGCTGCTGGTACTTGGCTTCAGGTAAATAATCCAAAGCTTCTTGATTGTGATTAATTCTCTGATTATCATACTACTGTCCATACAATTAAACTTTGTTAGAATAAAAGAGGGCAGTAAAGGGCATTTGTGCCGCTTAACATTTAAACTAGCTTAATTAGAGGTCTCGAGTCCAATTTGATTTCAAGGGGTGTGTTAAAACTCAAGAGGGAGACTTTTGCTGCCCTACTCGAATTTGGACCAAACTGAATGATGCAACCTAATTGCGATTTGTTCCTAAAGGGTCCAAATTCAACAAATATTTGATTGATGTGTCTCATATGTACAAATGCCAGTGACTATAACTAGGAAAACAACTTCAGAAAACTCCAAAGTTCAGTTGTCCGACTGAAAGTCAATAACAGAAACAGATAAACTGCTGTTATGAATGACAAGATACCCGGAAGAGGAAAGTAAATATGACGGAAGAAGCAGGTATCTAGTCGACTAAATGTCTGATTAATTTCTATAGTTCACAGAGCCCGAAGTTGCAGTATGGCACTCTTGTATTCTGGTTTCGGACTCAAATTCACTAGTATCTAGTACTACAAGCCCCGAGAAAGAACATCAGTAACAATTAACAAGTACACCATGGTCATATATATTGGATTTTATGTAGCATACATAATACATTCTCAAAATTGGAAAATAAGCTTGTTGTTTACAGGTGGCGTCCTACTTTGGTTGGCCGGTTTCAACTACTCATTGCATAGTAGGATCTATGGTTGGATTTGGTCTTGTGTATGGAGGGAGAGATGCTGTCTTTTGGAGTTCGTTGGCTAAGGTTACATCTTCTTGGGTGTTTTCACCGGTATTGGGAGCAGCTGTGTCATTTCTTGTCTACAAATGCATCCGCAGGGTAAGTTTTTACTCAATGGCACCATGAATACTAGTTCAGCTCTAATTAACCAACTAAATAGATACGGAGTACAACATAACCAGAGTGGCAGTGCCTCAAAAACTCTCGCCTACGGCCGAATAAGGGGAATAAGCCCTTTTCTGACAGCTAAATAATTATGCTCATGAAATTTGCAACTTCTGAATTACTATGGAACTTTGGGTCGTAAATAATTAAGACACAAATAATATAAAACATTAAAAGTACAAATCATAGAAGATCTTACTTCTTTTACTGTGTAGTTTGTTTATAGTGCTGAGAACCCAGGACAAGCAGCAGCTGCAGCTGCCCCTATAGCAGTGTTTCTGGGTGTAACCGCAATATCCTTTGTCGCCTTCCCTCTTAGCAAGGTCCTTCCTCTGGCTCTTGCCCAAGCACTGGCCTGTGGAACTGCCGGAGCATTTATAGTCTACCGGGTCATCAACAACCAACTAGGGCCCCTACTTGCCAAAGCCAACTCATCAGACCCCGAACACAAGGAAGAAACATCACACCAAAAGAACATAGGATTCCTTTCTGATATTGCTGGCCCAAAAGGAACTCAATTAAAAATAGTCTACGGAGTATTTGGATATATGCAAGTTCTTTCGGCCTGCTTCATGTCATTTGCCCACGGCGGGAATGACGTCTCCAATGCTATTGGCCCATTGGCAGCAGCACTATCTATACTCCAAGGTGCTGGAGGGACCGAGATTGTTATCCCTACTGAAGTTCTTTTATGGGGAGGATTTGGGATTGTTGCGGGTTTGACAATGTGGGGTTATAGAGTCATAGCCACTATTGGGAAAAAGATCACAGAATTGACTCCAACCAGGGGATTTGCTGCAGAATTTGCAGCTGCTTCTGTTGTTCTTTTTGCATCAAAACTCGGATTGCCAATCTCAGCCACTCATACGCTTGTGGGGGCGGTAATGGGAGTGGGATTTGCCAGAGGACTTAACAGTGTCAGAGCAGAGACAGTTAGGGAGATCGTTACTTCCTGGCTTGTGACGATTCCTGTTGGTGCTACTCTTGCTGTCTTGTACACCTCAATCTTGACCAGGGTTTTATCTTTTGTATAATGACTACATTCTTAGATAACAGAGGATTGTTTGATGTATGAGATAAATTTCAAGACAGCCTCCTTTTTGATTGTGTGTCGAAACAGAATATTTCTTCAAGTGATTGTTTCTAATGAGGTATTCTCTATATATATTTGCTTTTGGATCAGCTTTGTAAGAATGTGGGTAGGGAACCGTTGAAGTAGGAATGTAGGTCATAACTGCATCATAAAAAAAAACTCACCTAAATAGGAAATGTAAACAAATGGCTAGGGAACCTTTAAAATAGATAACAAATAAGATAGAGTGAGTCATAGGGAGTACTTGCCGAGTTCATGTAGAGGTAGAGTTTCAGGAGAAATCAGTATCCATGGCTTTGTGCCAGCTCTGCAAGCACATCCTTGAGCTTGTATCATAATCCCACAGCCCTGCACGCACTTGGCGCTGCAGCTTGTTTAACCTTCCACTTATCCAATTGTTATGAAGCACGTAACATCCATTCTTTAAACATGCTGCCAAGACTGATTTTTCATTCCAGAGCTCTTTGTAAGCACCATTTGGGAAGAGATCTCGGTCTAAAAACTGGACGGTTAGATTTGTTGCAGGTTCCCAGCATTTATCATTTCCAACACGATTTAAGCCACCTTGACCACATAGAGTGTCATAGAAACTTGGTTGCTCAGACAGGTCAGAAGTCATGGCATGTTTCACCACTTTATCCAGGGCGGCAATGGTTGGTTTGTCCGACCGAGCAAAGTAGAAGCCAGAATTCAGGCGCCTTGGTAAGTTAATAGGCACTGAAAAATGAGACGAAATCAGAGACAAATAAACATGATAACCGAAATAAATAGTTACTGATGCGTAATTAAGATTACAAAACCCATCCCACATGTGATTTTCTGTCCACATTTGTGCTTATGAAGTAGACGGTCTTATCTTGTGGGTGTGACTGAGCCCTTTAATGCGATTTAACAACTTTAATAATACTCGTACCTGTTAGATTGTACTCATCAGACTGAGCAGCAAGGACAGCAGGACCAAATGTCTGAAGCAATGGTAACGGATTTTTGAACCAATACACGTCAACATCACTAAGAAGTACATTATATCCCATCTCCAGAATCCGTTTAACTAATCTGGACTTGGTCTTGGTGACATTTTGAAAACACTTTGTCCCGAAATGACAGTCATCAAAACTGATGTTTCTTGGTCCTAATGAGTCCTTGACAACAGGTAAACCCTGCAACATAATCCCGAAAACAAGATATAAGTAGCAGCAGAATACGATACTTGACCTACCAAAACTTGCTCTAACCCCGAAATGACCGAACCCAAAATTATTAATTTGAAACAACCAACTTAATAGCCTTGACCCGAAGCACCCAGACCAGAAGAGCCTATAGCAAATAACAATGAGCTGACCCCTATCTGAAATGACCACATAAGTATATAACAACGTATCAGAAATGAACCGACACAAATGACCCATTTTCTTAGTCTGTAAGGGACTAGGTATTCTTAGGTTTCACTTGAAAAGAAGTGAATGGTAGTCCTGATTCCTGAAGTCCAGAAAGGATCATAGTTGGTACCTGAAAGATTGCGTACTGATATGTTTCGTCATCAAGAGCAAACACCAAAAAATTCTGAACCATAAGGTGACGCAATCTGCAAACCAAACTCATTAACATGTCCTTATAACTGTTTCCAGCTATAGCAAGCACTATAGTGTTGTTCTTATCAGCTACCATAGGCAAGAGTGACTCCAGGCCGAATGGAAGATGCAAATCAGTCGACACATTATTGCTGCTAATATGGGAGCAATCTTTAATCTTACTCACTGGTCCAAACGCAGAGACACAGCTCATTAATTTTTTTCTTCTCCTGGATCCCATGACATGTTCCTTTAACAAGTTTTTCGAGTTCGTGAATCCGTGGGAGTAAACAATATTCTGTTTTCTGTTAGCAAACACAAACTGTCTACCACATTTTACAAGTTCTACAAAGTCGGAGAAGCTTGCTTGTTTGGAAGAAAACATGCCATATGATTCAGCAAGATGACGATTTGCGTTATACTCCCATTCTACTATATTAGATGGAATAGATTCATGATCATTTGAGGCGTTTACATAGATGTTAGAGATACTCCAACTTGCATCAAATACAGACCTGTACTTGGAATAATACACTTCGTTGATAAACCAACGGGAATGCAGACCTTTTCCATATAAGAACGGCGGAAGAACTCCCATATGCAAAGGTGTCTCCCCGTTATTCCATGCCATAAGCATCCTCCTATCACAATCGCCCCATTCGCCGGTCTGGGAGAGAACCTCCTGCAGCTGATGGAATAAAGCAAGTTTCAGTCATGTTGGTATAGAGTACATCCACTTATTATCCGTAAAAGCTTCTTCAATACTAGGACTGTCATACATTTCTTGAGTCAATACCTTATGTGATGAAATTACTTTACCATCCTTGTTTATCCATTGTTTCCCGGCTTTATCCAGATAGTATTGGAAAGAAGAAACTCTTCTTGGAGAAGCAACCAGGAACCAAGCATGATCAAGTTCATGTACATGGTTTAAAGTAGAAATGAAGTCTTGAAACAGAATGGTTTCAGGATGAACGAGTACTGAAATATTTGATACTGATGCCTCTGCTCTAGCTACCATCGAATGGAAGAACGGGTTGTTGCGAAATCTATGTACAAATAAGGCAAACCAGAAAATCATCAGGTTTACTCATACTACCAGCATTAGCTTGTTCAGCTTAGAGCCACATTCATTTATAGAACTACAAACACGTCATTTGCTTAAGATATTACTTCTATTCTACGAATCAACCTCAAACCGCCAATATGCCAGTGTGACAGCGACAGGAAAATTAGCCTTCAGGACTCAATAGTTGCTTTGGCAGCATATCGGGTCACAAAAAACTTGGCAATGTTTCACATTGTCTATACGAGTCCCTCACCCTAAACTTCGACACACGCATGACACATCCCAACAGAACAGAACAGAAAAATACAAAACAACTCTATTCAAATTGGCAGTAACTCGAAATGATAACCTAACATAAGAACATGTTTCTTGAAAAAACAGCACCAAAACTGCAACCTTGATAAGTCCAACACTACCAAGGTACTAAAACAAAACAAGGGTACTTACGAAAAATCGATATCTGATTCAACCAGAACGCGAGAGCCAAACCCGGAAGCGTAAGAGTAAAGAGACGGGTCATTGCCAAAGAGCACAACATTAATGTCAGGAGACAATCCAAGCCATGATCTAACAGCAAGATCCTGCCTTTCTCCAACAGAACCATTAAAATTCTTCAACACACTAAAAATAGTTATACTTGGATTTCCCTTATGATTTTGTACACCATTTTTGCTGAAAAAACTTGATTTTTTGAATTCCAATTTGACAGAAGGCAATAACTGAGTTGCATATAATGATATGCAGATCAATAGGAACCCATAAAACCAAATTGCCCATAATCCCAATTTCAGACCCTACAAAATCACATTAAACATACAAATTTATCAAATTAATTCCCATTATTGATCGTATAATCTACACCCTCCGTCTCAATCATTTGTTTACGTAAATTAAGATACCCAGTTTCAGACCCTACAAAAACACATCAAATACACATAGATATTTATCAAATTAATTACCATTGTTGATCATATAATCTACTCCTTCCGTCCCAATCAATTGTTTACGTTTGATTAATATACCATAAGAAATAAAACAAATGTAAACAAATGATTCGACGGAGCCCAGGGAGTACCTAAACTGCAAGTACTAGTAAACCATGATCATCACTTCATCCATTCCATTTGTTTACATTTTTCAAAATCTTTGTTGCATATTTTTAAAAAATTTCCTAATATCCAACATTACCCATTCGCCTCGATTGCTTATTTACTTTTGATTAAAATGCATCAATACAACAATAAAAAAATAATTAAACAAATGATTGAGACGGAAAATTTAAAAGAAAGTAAGAATTTATTTACCTTGGTGGAACGCAAAGGAGTGAAGATTGGTAAAAGAGACATTATTATTTGGAAAATTTGTGACGTGAAAGTAAAATTGAAGAAATAATTTAAGATATGAACATGATTAATTCAATAATTAAGAACGTAAATGGAGGAGAATTAAGACTATGAAAGTGGAGAATTAACAAACACGTAAATGTGGGATTGCCAAACTTGCTACATTAACGGCGTCATTTGGATTTGTGAACCAACTTAAATATGTGAGTACGTACATTCCATGTGAACCAACTTGTCATCAAATGGCGTTTTAAAATGAAGGCGGTTTCGGTAGAGTTAGGCTTCGTTGTTTGGCATGATATTTTAGGTAGCTTATTTGACCAAAATTTCAGCTATCTGGTTTTTTCTGTAAGTGTTTGGCACTATCTAAAATGAGACGCCGACTCAGATAGCATTTTTTTTGCAAATGTTTGGCATTACCTGGAATGAGAATATGAGATGCTGACTCAGGTAGCATTTAAGAAATCAAGTACCTGAAATGACTTATTTTCCATCTTTTACCCTTTTATTTTAGTATAATATTAAATAACCATCATATCTTTTACGTCATTTTACCAAAATCAGTTAGCTTTTTAGCTAGTTTATCAAAAACGTTTTTATATAATTAGTTACTTTATCAGCTCCTAATTTTCAGCTACCGTATCAGTTACCTTTACAGTTAGTTTTGCCAAACAAAGCCTTAATTTTTTGTAAGGCGATTTTACACCAATAATATTAATATATTTGTAAAACGAATCCAAACTCAATCGTATTATTAAGGGAAAATAGTGATTACAAATTCCTGTTTTACGATAATGTGTAAAACCGTCGTACATAAGTATTTGTGGCTTATAGAGTCATACAGGATATTATCATAAATTCTTGTTTAACATAGGTCAAAATATATATTCATGTATGATGAATAAAACAAAAGTAGAATGCTTTTAAAAAAGGTATGTCTTGTATTTTTAGCTTGTTTTAAGCTTAAAATGGATAGTATCGTCTTAAGTAGGAGTAGATTTAAGGTTATTATGAGATTAGTTTAGATCCCGTGCTACAGCACGGGTAATTTAAGAGGGGTTAATAATAAGTTAAAATTAGCATAAGAAATCGAGTAAAAGTATATATGATATCTTACAAAATAGTGTGCTACATCACGGTTTTATTAGGGGAAGTTTATAAATAAGTTGTTTCAATAAAATTGTTTGTTTAAAGTTGATGGAACATATGATTATTTGAGTGTTTTATTATTATGCGTTGAGATGTTTTTGTTTTTGGAATTGCTATTATGATTTATGAGAAATATTGCAATATATATCTAAGGTTATTGAAGGAGACGTGATTTAACTTATTTGATTTTTATTCTCAAATAATTGTAATATTCTAATAAATATTGAGTAGTATGTTAATATTTAAGTGATTTGATTTTTATGTAACTGATTGGATATTATGTTTTATGATATTGATTTGATATTTTGACAATTTTACAGCAAATATTCCGCCCTAATTCAGCAAGTATACTGATCCGAAAAAGAAGTTGGATTGAGATAGGAAACAACATATTTCGATTATTGTTAGGAGTAATAATTGATTTGATTTGATTTGTATATATAAAAATCTCTCAGGATTTGATTTGATTTGATTTGAATATCAATAGATTCATTTGTAAACTAGCTTTTGAACCCGTGCCCGCACGGGCGATCTTCAAAATTGCATTATAAATAATCTTTATATTATAATCGTAATTGTCATAATTTATATGTTAAAAATAAAATAAAATTACATGTCCTTAATCTAGTACAAACTAATACTCCGTAACTTTTTATATGTCCAACATCATATAGTAACGATGTGCATCACGTTTATTTTATCTTTTTGTATATACTGCAAATAAATAAAAAATAAAAAAAATACCCAAGGTGAATATATTTTTTTGGTTGGTAAAACTGCTTAAGGTGAATATTATAGATACGAATCATACGATGTAAAACCCG
Source organism: Silene vulgaris (assembly GCA_036897335.1). Taxonomy (NCBI): domain Eukaryota; kingdom Viridiplantae; phylum Streptophyta; class Magnoliopsida; order Caryophyllales; family Caryophyllaceae; genus Silene; species Silene vulgaris. Next base: position 233 of record JAYMSF010000355.1, on the reverse strand, counting down.
TTTTTGAGCTACCATTCACCACATGAAAATATTTTAAACCCTTCTCTAATCCCCTCCGAAATCTTTCCTAAATGCATTTAATATACTATTGTTCCAATTCGGGTCACGGAGAGCTTCGGTAGGCGATTTTGGTAAGGGGGAGAGGACGGGTTTGTGGCTGGTGAGGAGGGATTTGGGTTTAAAAATCTCATTCATGGCACGGGTGGTCAAAGAGCGTTTTTTGGGGGGGGGGG
>JAYMSF010000354.1:0-16957 GCA_036897335.1 Silene vulgaris | reverse complement strand
TTTTATCGTAAAATTCTTTAAAGAAAAAAAAAAGAATCTTTGTATCATAAAAAGACCGGAGATAAATTTGTAAGGAATGTATATTGAATCTTATAAATATTTAAATAAAAAGATTATGCCCATTTATAACTCATCATACTTATAGTATATGCTACAAATACTTAGCCCAATTTAGGGAACATTTTTTAGGCGGGAAAAATGGGAGTTTCACCTATTCATTTAGTAAATAGGGGATGAATTAATCCATTATTAGTTATTACAGTACTAATTAATTTGACTCTTTGTTATACTTTTGTATTTTTTTATTCTAATTAGGGTTTATGTTAAAATTAATTAGGGTTAATGATTTTATTAATTGTTGCCGGTTGATCTGTATTCGTAATCTTCATATTGATCCCCATGGATGTGAGGAATTTGTAAGCTACCCGTATTAGGTGATGTTGGAATTAAATTAGGGTAGTTCATTTTGTGAGAATTTACATGAAGTGCAATCCAGTACTAACATTCAACCAACAGTACAACCCCACCATCGCCATACCCAATTTCCACGCCACCACCTTGACCCACCATTGCAACCCACTGCCGACGACATATATAGACGGCCGACAAGCCCCTCTCCCAATGTCAACAATATTAGCCGGAAATAGAGTGATGTGAAATTAGAAGAGAATGAGTGCAAAATAAGAGGGAATACAAAGGAGCGAAAGTAGAGAGCGAAAATGGGAGAGGAAAATGAGAGGGGTATAATTGTCAACAATGTACTGTAATGAGTAAAATGTGTACTGCGAAAATCAGCACCCTAAAAAAAGCAAGCTACAGAAATAAATTATATTTTGAGGTTATTATCTGTCGGCCTTTTCCTCCTACGCTCTAATCTCCTTTGAATATTTAGATACGCCCTCCGTCCAGGTCATTTGTTTACCTTTAATTTTGGCATAAACAACAATAACAACATCAGAGCCTTAATCCCAAAATGATTTGAGATCGAGTGACATGAATTATCCTTTATAACCGTTATGGATGAACGCACACCTTTGATTTTGACATAAAGACTAAAGAAAAAAGAAATGACTAATTATTTAATAACAAGTAAGTGGACCAAATTCGCGTGTCAAAGGGAATATGCCATCAAATATAAGACGGAGCGCAAAATTCATACAATGGTGGATCTTAGGGGCTAGTAGAGGCGGTCGCCCCCGCTAATGATCGGAAATTTCAAAGTTTTTAGTTAAAATTTTCACAATTTGTTCGTGTTCTTATTTAATAGTTCGCCCCCGCTGAGGTTAATTTCTGGCTCCGTCACTGGTCACACGAATATTACTCTAGCGTAATTTAAATGTATGATTTTATATATTTAACTTAGTAAATATATGATGAAGTTAATTTTTCTTTCCTTTATTTTTATCTAATTCTAGATGATGCACAAAATTTGGCTCAAAATGTAACTAACTTGGCTCAACGTTTAAAATGAATTGAAATTGAAATTGAAACTCTGAGTTATCTACAAAATTGTCAACGTACCGTCTATTTCGTTGGAAGCGAGCTTAACTTAAAAAATTCATATTAATAGACCAGTAAACATCGAAGAAATTGAAATCAACAAGTTGAGGAAATAGATAATACAATAATGCGTATGTCATATTCTCTAGATCTGCATATCAAAGTGGACAATTTGAACATTAACTTAGACACCACCATCATTTTATTATTAGAAAATTAGTCTTACTAACCCTCCCATTTTTAAAACTTAAATTTGATGTTTGAAGTCTATTAAACTTGAAGAGTGGATAATACACACAATGACAAAGCAAAAACTTCCCCAACGGCCTATACCGTGTGCTAAGAGTTCATTTTCACTCGAAAGCCAGGTGATAGGCCTAAAGAGTGTATATTATTAAGCAAGAAGAACATCTCAATTAAAATTTTTAAATTAATGATTGAAACTCAATTAATACCATAATTGATTTATAAACAATAAGTATAAATGTGTCCTAAATATAATGGTCCTAATAATCTTAATCTACAAATGTTTTTATTATTAATGAAATATCTCTAGCTTCCATCTTACCAAAAAAAAAGAAAAAGAAAAAGAAAAAGAAGAAGAAATAACATAGTACATACTTAAATGTTAACACAAATTATTGTTTAAAACTGACGTATTCATCTTCAACAGAAAAAATAGGTCAAATAGTTTGGCTTGGGAATGACCAGTTCTTATCTCATTTATCTTATGGAGTAATATTCAACTCATTTTATTTTACACTTAAATAAGTTATAACTGTTGCAACGAATATCAACTCGACTGTAAAACCAATAGATGATATTAGCTAAAATGTTAGAATATAAAACCAACCATGACACTCTAACCATCAGTTCAAGCTTTTGTTTGAGAGATGGTTTTAAAGTCAGATATTCGTGTAAGAGGGCGTGTTAGAATATAAAATCGATCACGAAATTCCAACCAGCACAAACTTTTGGTTGAAAGGGTTTGGTGATAACTGATAGGGAACTTGGGGAAGATATGAACAATGTACATAAACAAGTAGTCCAGCTTTGAGCTTTTCATACAACTCAAACATCCATCCTAGCTACAACTCATTATTTATTTCCATCCAAGTTTGTACGTACTAGTCCGCACGTTCATAGTTGACTTTTCTATATCTTACAAATACAATACGCTTTGTTTCTGAGTATCAAGTACTCGATCGTACCATTTACATATACAATTTATACATATATATTTCCTACAACTTCATTTTCCCTTCCGTCTCATTTACGTTGACATTCATCATCCAAAAAATTCCTTACATTTTCATACAATTCTATGCACTTCGAATGTATCCACCAAGCCAATCCTTAGCTACTACTACTCGCTCCATCAAATCGACCTTATTTCCGAATGTCGACGAAAACTTGGACCATCATCATCCTAGCCAATTTACTAGTTCTCGGAGGTGCCGCTGTATACATCGCTTGGTTAGCCGATCGCATCAAATTACCAAAATTCAACATCGATCAAGCGGCCGTAAACAACTTCAATTTCACCAATGATAACAATTTAACCGTCAATTTCATTTTCGTCATTCGATCTCACAACGTTGATAGTAAGTATACTCTTGTTTACGATCACTTAGCGGTCTCTGTGTATCATAATAATTATAGTTTGGGTTTTGAGACGCTAGGCGCTTTCGCGGAAAATGATCGTAGAGACGACATTGTCTTTACCACACATCCTAGGGCTGTGAACGTACATATTTCTGATGCCCGTGTCGCGGCCGATTTTAGAAATGAGACTACGTTGTTAAGGCAATTAGAAGTGGAAGTTATGATAAGGGCTTCGGTTAATTTCGAGGCGAAAGGGTGGAAGCGTAAGCAATATTTGTTGAAGATGATGTGTTTTCCTCTATTTATCGATCTTAAGACTGGAAAGAGTTCTAATAAATTAGATTGTAAATTAGATAACTATGTTACTGCATAGTTAAAACTTTTTGACTATTTTGTAATTTATAAATTCTTTTGTATATATAATTTATTGGGGTGTAATCAAGACGATTTGATTTGAGTTAGCCGAGCTGAGTTTTTGAACAACAATGAAAAGGGAACTTAACAAACTCGTGTTATTTATCGACCAATTAGCAACATTTCAATGGTTGTAAATGTAATAGGCTAAGTCGCTAATTTTAATTGGTCGGCTCAATGGTTGAGGAGCTCTCTAAACAAAGCTTGTGATTGGTTCATTTTCGATGTAAGGGGTTCGAGCCCAAACCCCATCTGATTTTGACTTTGACTTTCTTTTGGTAATGTACGGAGTATTAATTGTGGCCATTTTGATGTGCTAAAAGTTTGTTGTTTTAGAAGTTTTGGTTCTTGAAATATGAAGAAACCTTGAGACTGCGTAATGATGTTTCTGTACATCGGCCGTCTTGGAAGGTTCACTAGAGTCGTAACACTAGTCCATTAACAATTTATAATCATGGGCTTATATAGGACAAATTTGCAAGCAACTTCAATCGCATCTCAAATTGCTTCTCTTTGGAAAGGTTCAATACAGTCGTACTACTAATTGAATATATGTCGAGTATTCTATTCGAATTTTATATGATTCCAGTAAATGAGTGGGTGTACTTTTTATTTGAGAAGAACTACTATAATTGTTCACAAATTTTCATTTTTGACGGGCATAATATCCTGTAAAGAATTTGATACTTGATAATTATTATGTTTACAATCGTTACATTATATAGTAGTGAATACAAGTGTGAATAAGATTACAATTACATAATTTAGTGCCTAAAATACACAAGCTAATACATTGAATCATGGAGAGAATAAAGGAAGAATAAACTCTTTATTGGCAATCAATTATCTCATTGATTGTGTGCTGATATGGGAGGATTAGTTTCCTTGTATAGAGAAGATGTGTTATCATTTGATTTACTCTTGATATGTAAGTTGTAACTTTATTTGTGTCAAGATTTTCAATTCTATATTAATAGACTCAATACCTAACTCTATCAACTCAACACAAAAAAAAATATATCCCTCTTTGAACAAAATTTAATAATTAGCACAAAATGAATTTAATACCCACTTCACAACTTATCACTCTTCCAAAAGTTGTTGATCAAGCAACACTAAAGTTAGGCCACAACATAATAGATGATGATGATGATGATGATGAAGAAGCCCAAAACTTTGTATTAGCGGCCCAATTAGTTCAGTCAGGTATACAACAACTCTCCTACTTCGTATAAAACTGCCTTATACTCCGTAGCATATGACTAACCGAAAAAGGAGAATTGCCCAAAGTTACATTTTTTTAATTTTTTTTATTTTAATTTTGTTTTGATGAAGTTCACAATATAAAATATCAGGTTCTCAAAATAAATGCTTTTATACATACATGTTTTTTTTATTGCGTTAGTTGTACATATAAAATGATCTTATTCGACAATTTGCGTTAGTCGTACCCCTCCATTTTGATGTTGGGGGTGGTCAAGGACATACTTTAAAAGCGCGATTACTTCTAAGTACCCCCTCCATTTTAGGTATTAATTTTGATCAACCACACGTCATTTCCTATGCCCCAACATATCCAGGTACTCCATCTATTCATAAGTGATCGACACGATTTTTTGTTGGTTAAACACTCTTTTACAATCTACAATTTGTTGACTGGAAACTTACCCAACTCAAAACCACCCAATTCGAAAATGACCCGGCAAAACATAATTCTAATTGAACCAAAAAAATCCCTAGAATGAGTATCATCACACTTTATATTATTTATGTTCAAAAAAAGAATCAATCATCAAAACTAAAGTAAAAATAGGTAAACATACTGTTAAGAACTTATATTCAAAATTTAATACAAGTATTTTTTTTTTTCAATTAAGAACTTACATTCAAAATTTTACAGTTAATAATCTCTAATTCCAATGAACTATTATAATGGCATGTAAATCATTTCCATCAAAACAGGTTGTGAAGGGCGTGTCCGACCCACACCAAATATAAGATTTACTTTATTTTAGTTGTCTATTTTGAAGGGGACATTGACTTTTTTTTTTTCAATCGAAACGCGCACTTAGTCAGTTAGTCGCATTATAAAAAGGAGATATTGATTTTAAAGCTTTTTAATTTGCACAATAAGTTGGCTCATGTGTCATACTGTCATGCATAAGACAAATTCACATTTAAAACGGATTTATGCATCTTAAGATTAAAACGGTCAAATATATGCATGTTGGATGATATTTCAGTCATCTTATTATATAAGACGGATAAGGGATGGGAGTTGCATGCATACCGAATTACCGACATATTACTATATAATTTCATGAAACATGTTATAATTTCATCCATCAGTTACACGCTTTTTTTGTTGGATACCGACACATGTACCTGTAATTTCATGTGTCAAAGATTTTCAATCCTATATAATCCTATATAAATATAATTGACTCAATTCCTAAGTCTATCAACAAGTCAACCTAAACAAAAAAAAAAATCCGTCTTTGAACAAAAATTTTGGTAATTTACCCAAAAATGAGTTTAACACCAACTTCACAACTCATCACTATTCCAAAAGATGTTGATCAAGCAACACTTAAGTTGGGCCACAACATGATAGAAGATGATGATGAAGCCCAAAACTTTGTATTAGCAGCCCAACTAGTTCAGTCGGGTATAATACTTTTTTATAGAACCGTCCTATAATATAGGACTGATTCAAAAGGAGAATAGCCAACGTTAAAATTTTACTCCGTATTTTATTTATATTATAATTTTATTTTGATAAGTCGATATCTTATAATGAATGTTGTTCCTTTTAAATATGCAAGTTGTCAATTTAAAATGTTAGATTATCAAAATAAAATATTTTTATATGAAATATATACTTCCTCCTACCCGAAATAACTGTCCCATTTGTCATTTCCGTCTACTCACATACTGTCCCATTTGCCATATTTGGACAGGTTTAATGACTTTCCTACCCTTTGTCCTTTTCATTATTTACAACTCAACCCACTCTTAACCCATTACTTTTCATTATTTAACTCACTTTCTTCTACCCCAAACAATAATTTTCATTATTTAACTGCATTCCTTAATTTTCGTGCCAAACTCCAAATATAACAGTTATTTCGGATAAGAATGAGTATTTATTAACTAATTTAATTGAGTTTTTTTTGTAATTGAATTAATCTTACCCTTAATCTTATACTCCCTCCCATCCAGACCAAAGATAACATAGACCCACTTTTTGTGAGGAGAAAAGTGGGTTCATGTTACCTTTTGTCTGTCTGAATGGGAGGGAGTATATCAAATGGTCTTACACAACAATTTGTGACAGGTGTATTGCCTCTTGTGTTAAACACGGCCCTAGAGCTTGATCTTATTGGTATCTTAGCAAGAGCAGGCCAAGGCCAGAGACTATCCGCCCAACAAATTTCAGACCAAATTACGATGAAAATGGACCGGCCTAACCCGGATGCAGCGTCTATGTTGGATCGTATACTTGGGCTTTTGGCTAGTTATTCTATAGTGAGCTGCTGTGTTCAGCCCACTAAAAATGGTGGGTACCAAAGGGAGTATGGTTTAGGAAAGCTATCCAAGTTCTTCCTTCCTGATCAAAATGGTGGTAGCCTTGCTCCTCTCCTTGCCTTGTTCATGGACCCTGTTGTCCAAACTAGTTGGTAATTTGTTGTCCAAATTACAATCTTGTTTCATCTAATCTCGTCATAAGAACATGATAAAACCGTCTTACATGAGACTAACTAGCTGTTACTGTATTAATTAGACAAGTTTAGTTTGGTGATTACTCACCTGAACTTTCGTTTTGAATGCAGGACGAAGTTAAAAGATGCCATCTTACAAGGAGGGATACCATTCAACAAGGTACATGGAGTGCATGCATTCGAGTACCCGCGTATCGACGAAAGGTTTAATCAAGTATTCAACAAAGCAATGTTCAACTACCCTATCATACTAGTTGAAAAGATCCTCAAGAAATACAAGGGTTTCCATGGCATCAAAACCCTTGTCGATGTTGGCGGTGGTCAAGGACACACTTTAAAGGCGATTACTTCTAAGTACCCCTCCATTTTGGGTATTAATTTTGATCAACCACACGTCATTTCCGATGCCCCAACATATCCAGGTACTCCGTCTATTCCTCAGTCACTCAGTGACGCGTTTTTGTCGGCTAAACACTCGTTTATTACTACTACCAGTTAAATGAATTTTTTTATCTATAAAAGGATCATTCACAATATAAGATGGCGTTATACAATAATTACTAAATTGTGCCTACAATATACTTCGTAGGTGTGAAGCATGTTAGCGGAGACATGTTTGAAAGTGTTCCCAGTGGTGATGCGATTCTCATGAAGGTCTTGAATCTGATAACTTTGATTCATTTTCCTTAAAACTGTTTAAACATGATTTTGACCAATATAAAAAACCCTACATAAAAACTAAGTTAGAATTTATTTAATTCTTCAGAATGTGGCCTATGCATTTAACTACGCGTAAATTTTCATTCGAACTCACAGTAGGACATTTCAAACCCAATTAAATGTAATTTTAAATATTTACATAATGATTGTGAAATAGCAGTGGCTACTTCAAGTTTGGAGCGATGAAAAGTGCTTAATGGTGTTGAGGAATTGCTATAAGGCGGTACCAAAGGACGGTAAGCTGATTATTATAGAATCGTTAATGACAGCAGAGCCGGAAACTAGTGTAGTTGCAAAAGCAATAAGCCAAATGGATGTGTACATGATGACTAAAAATCCAGGAGGCAAGGAAAGAACTCTACATGAGTATATAGCCTTAGCGACGACGGCTGGGTTTGCAGGGGTTAAAGTCAAATGTCAAGTTGGTCAGCTTTGGGTCATGGAGTTCTATAAGTAAAACTGATGCTTGTATCCAAGTACATCGTAGATGAACAATAAGAATCACAACTTGTATTTGGAGTTTAATTGTAATTTGTTTATAGGCATCAATAAAACTCCTAAATATTCACGGTATGATCAATTTTTTGCAAATTGATAGTGTGTAGAGTAAGATTAAGGTGTTGGGCTCGAACCTTGTCTACGACGACTGCTTATTAATAGCACTGTATCCCAGAAAGCATCAAGACTGCCGATTAACAGCAAGGTAACCAGAAAAGTTGAGAGAGCAGCAGTCTGCAGATCAGCAATCAAGCCACATATATAAGATGGTACTCCGTAGTATTTACTTCGTATAATATACCAGAATTAGGGAAAAACTATAGCAAGAGAATTTAAGTGAATTGCAATGCTTCATAAAGGAAGGGGGATTACATGGCTGTGATGGTTCATTCGATGGACACGGTTGAGACGATGACTACAAATATGGATTATCCATGAATACATTCCATTATCTATCATGCGTCTCAGTATTTGTTACTATATATATAACAATCATCATGTGTTGAATCCCTCTAAAGACTGAATTCTGTATATACTGAAATGTGCTCGTGAAACAAGTATTTAGTAAGAGAGATACCTTATCGGGATCACTATCACTTGATATCACTACACACCGGCCGCTTGCTCTCTGGACATCAACCTGGAAGCGAATTTCTGAACCTTGAGAATGTGATGATGGTCAAGGTTTACAATTGTACCACCCAAAATAGTTGATCACAAACCCAGAACCCAGAAGTTCCAAATATGACTACACTTATGCACTAGTAACAGAACAAACAGATTCTCACAAGACGGACTAATGATATTATCGTCACGAGACAAACCATTTTGCATAATTAATAGGGAACTTAAATTACTATTTGAATTAGCGGGTTAATGGGTATATTAGTACTCCTAGTTCACTGGAATTGCAACATTTCATTAAAATACTACTCACATATATTCATCCAATGTTGCAATTCCAGTAAACTGGAGTGGAGTAATTAGTTGGTCTCACATTGAATATCATGTATGTTTCGAGGCACTAATTGCATAAATGAAAAAGGATATCTTCTTTTCGTAGATGGGATGGTTCAGCATAAGAAGATTGTTGTTGTTAACAAGTGCCCGAACCAACAATTCCTTTGCTTCGTCATGTTTTTTCTTCAACATGCTACATATCTGTAGAGCATTAAAAAAATGGCACATTTTCATCTTAGTAAGGATCTGAGATACAGAAAAAAGGCATAACAGATTGCAGAAGGAACGTCCACATGCGTCAGAAAGTTGATCGTTGATGCAACCAGTGTTTTCTGAACAAAGTTGTCATTTTAAAAAGAAAAAAATATGTAGTCAGGGTATTAGTTGTTCTTATTATAATCAACAAGCACTTAAACTATTAAATCATGCTAAAATTTACTCACTCGTCTGAATAGTAAAAAGCAATTAAGCAGAAATAATTTTGACACTGCAAAATGTCGGTGCAATCCACAGTTTGTGCTTTTTAAATTGTGAAAATGCAAATATCGGCGCAATATTCTTATGCGTGTTTGAAACATCTTTTTTGTTGTTTCAAGACAAGAGTAAAACTATGTATATTTGACCCCTTATCCGCATCACACAACAACCAGGAACCTTTGAGTCATATATTCATAAGGATAACATTGGTATCGTCGTCGACTAATTCAATGCAACTTCAGTGTTCAGTAGTTGAAACTAGCAGCGAAAAGATAGTTATCCACGAGGGCTGAGGCTTCAAAAAGGGAAATCTGAAAACACACATTCAAAGACATCCAGACATTCTAACAATCACAAACAAATCACTAAGTACCCTTTAAAAAAAAAAGAAAATCACAAAGACAGTGCACTAAAGGGTTTGGGACAGAGGCATAGAATGTTGTGACAACATACATTGTTTAGATCTCTAATCAACTTAGCATACCAAATGTCACTCAAATAGGGAAGACTCTTCAAAGAAAAGCAAGAGAAGGCAAAACCAAATGAACTACAAACAATGACTTTTGAGTTTAACCTTGAATAACGTTGCCAATTTGGGTAATCAATCCCACATATATAATACAACAAAGGAGCAAGTTATAATTCAGGAACACATACATCGTCTAGCTCTTTGGCACATGCCTCGGCCTTTTCAACATTTTCATCACTCTCCACCATCAATGTGAAACCTAGGTTCTCCATGTTTTCCTCTAGGTGAAAGTCAAACTTAGGACTCGGGTTCTCGGCTGTGACATTCTTTTTACTTCCTTCACATAAAGTAACACGTGTCTTGACCTACATGCACAGTTGTGTTAGGTTGGAGTACAGCAATTCATCCCGTAGTAGAATATATATTCTCCATGATTTCCGCTTAGATAGTTGATGAATATAATTATACGAATGCATCAAGAAATTAACAATGTTAAGCTTAGGATGGTTCCAATGAGCATGTAGAACAGGATACCTCATTTTTAACTTCTCTGGGTGATACATTAGACATTCTGCACATTCAAGGAAATATGTTAAGCTTAGGATAGTAACCCACCCTCTCTCTCATTTATATTATCCTCATTTGGCGTGATGGTCAAACAATGTCAGCTGTCATCTTAACACATTTGAATGATTTGATATATTTTTAGATAATATGATAACGTTTTTTGTTTTTTTTTTGGAAAAATCAAACTATTAAAAATTTGATAGCATCACTAAGTAAATTGATAAAACTTAATGATCAAAATTTTCATGGTTGACAGCCAAAGTCATATTAGGACCAAAAAAATTGGAGCGAAGCTAATTATATAATTTCAGCAGTGTAGCTGTGTGGCACACCTGCTTTCACTGACCAAGTGACGTTTTGATGGCTGTGGATCAGCAACCTGCCAATTGCTCTTTGAATTACAACTAAGAAAGCCCTAAGAGGTCTTATAGAACTTGAATATGCCATGATTATGAAAAGAACCTCTGTTGGTTTCCGCTTCAAAGAGGTAACTGAAGGTGTCTGCCTCAGAACATTCACCGGAGAAACTATCTTGGTCTTCTCTTCTAGCCTTGCACTTTTCTCAAAATTTACCATGGCTTTAGGAGTTTGGACAATTGAAGAAGCTGATTGCTTGTTTACGGTATTCCTACAAGGCAACATCGTTGCTTAAAATGAAGAATTAAGCTGAACCAGGGAGTCAAGAAGTGACACAGTGACTGGTAAAACCAGTTCAAGTTTAACTTACCTTGAAATCTTTAGGCTAGGAAGAGTAGGCACTGTCTTGTCAGTTCTAGCAGACACAAGTCTATTCACTTGCCCAATGTTGGATTTCTGAGCTGTCGATATGCTCAAAATCTTGTCGTTGAGTTTCCCAGACCCATGGTTGCTAGATTTAGCTCCCCGTTCAGGTGCAACTAATGAAGGAAGTTGAATGCTGCAAGAAACTAAAACATGAGTAATCCACGAGATACAAAGACACTAAACGAAAAATCCGAGGCATGGTAATGGATCACCCATATTGTCAGAGTATGTGCAATAAATTGCTTAAATCATTACATCCTTAGTGAGTAGTGTTTCGAAGAGAGGGAGGGGACTGTCTACCAACGAATTAGCAATGAAGATTCAATTCAACCATAACCAGACAAAGACAGACAATAATGGGTTGACATCATGAAAACATTCCACAATTAAGAAATAACCACAAAAAAGGTCAGTTCATAGGGCTTGCTTGGAAATAGGTAATTGTTACTATGGCAATAAAGGATGAAATATGAGGAAGTGAAGGTAGTGGGAGAAGAAAAAGGTGGAAGAGAATGCAACAATTATTTCATTGAAGGACATAATAATCACTCGCCTCTCCCTAGGTAATGCATTATCCCAAATGGGATGATATTTCCCCCATTACTCCATGTTCCTTCCTTCAACATCAACACTTTCTCCTACCTTCCTTTTATTTGGCCTATATCACACTAGTAATAATTACCCAAACCAAGCAAACCCATAGAAACAAGAGAAAATATTATAATAGTCATGCTTCAAATAATGATATGTCGGTGATGTATCTATTCTGGGTTGGAGGATGTATTTTTCGCCTTACCTATGAGGTTTCACATCAATACTCATTTTCCTTCTATCAGGCAAATGGAAACTATCCTTTTTGGCTTGTCCATCACCCAGTACAGCATCAACAACCATCTTAGTCTGGATTTCTTCGCTTTCATAACTATCACCATCTCTGCATAAGGTTGGAGCTGCTATGATATGTAGCCAATTGGAGCTATAGTATATTGTAGGTCTGAGAACATCTGTTGTATGATGGCCTTACCTCGAAACGTCAGTACGCTTTTCCCTTCTCTCCACAACTGAGTCTCGTTTCATTAATTCTTTGGCATATGAACTAGGATTGCCATCCAATTTTCCCCCATTACCTTCGTTCCTGGAATCACCACTGTCAATACCAGATATGGTTTACAACTATTTCCACATACCTTCAGAATTGAACTTGCAAATTTGAATAAGCTTCTTTTACCTCAAGTCTGCAGCTCCCAGTGATGTTGAACCCTTTTTGCTTTTCTCAAGTATAAAATGTTTTTTCCCAGCACCATCATTTGTGCCTCGTACCATGGAAATGTTATTAGCTTCTGAAAGTTTGAATCGCATTTTCATTGACTTGGCAGAAGTTGGTTTACTGCAAAAAGTGAACACTCAACTTAATAGTTTAAAACTTCAAAATATGATGAGATATCTCTTACACACACAAATCAGTTTAACGCAATCTTGACCTTGTGTTATGAAAAGGAAAAAAAAAAAACAATCTGTCATATCAAGTCGATCTAGGATGAAAGTATCAGGTTATTTACTCGCTTTCACTACACCATATTTTTCTCGTCTCGGGATCTTCTAGTGTGTAATTGACACATTCAACAAACAACTGAAATCTAATATCTACCTAATTGTAGACTAGGCAATAAGCATAAAAGAACGAAAAAACTCAAGGCCATATTGAGCTCACAATAGCTGATGAGACTATTGCAGAAAATCAAACCAGAGAAAGATCAAGTATATAACCTTTCAGAAGGTGCTGGAGGATCTTTCACATCTGATTTTTGCAATTTAGCATTCAACGAGACCTCAGAGTTCATTCTTTCCAGTTTTTCACTTACCCCAGCCACTCGTTCTTCTTCGCTAAAGTTCATTTTCTCTGTTAAGCACTGATGGGATGACCTGTCTGGACTTGTGGTTATCGAATCTGTACCCGAAAGAGCACCAGCTGCAAATTCTTCTTCTAAGGTCTCTACATCAGATGTTCCATCATCAATTTTCTCATTCAGAGAACAAGTCTCATCATCTGATGATTTTGACCCCGTACCCAAAAGAGCAGCAACGTTTACCATTGGGGCCTGTTCTTTTACCTCAGCAAACACTTGCTTCGATGTTTTTTCCACAGTAAGGTGAAAATCTTCTTCTATGCCTCGCGCAGTCAAAATTCTATCTGTCTCTGGAGATGCAAATGCTTCTTCTGAAACTTTTACCATTGACGCCTGTTCTTTTACCTCGGAAAACACTTGCTTTGACGTTTTTTCCTCACTAAAGTGAAAATCTTCTTCCATGCCTCGGGCAGTCGTAATTCTATCTGTCTCTGGAGATGCAAATGGTACTTCTGAAACTTTTACCAATGCGGCCTGTTCTTTTACATCAGGAGACACTTGCTTCGATGCTTTTTTCTCAGTAAAGTGAAAATATTCTTCCACGCCTTCGGCACTCGTAATTTTAGTTGTCTTTGGAGACGCAAATGCTTCTTCTGCATCTACTAGCTTGTGTGAAGGATTGCTTTCAGGATTTGAGCCGAAGTCATGCGCTCTTGCCTGAGTTCTAGAAATCTTTGAATCAGTTTCCCCTGCCATGGGACTCTTAGGGTCTGGCTGTAAGGCATCCACAGGAACTGTTTTATTCATAGACATCTGAGTTTGTTTTTGCTGATGTACGGCAATTGTGGCATTAGAGGGGCCCTTGGAAGATGAGGCACCAAGGCTTTTCTCTTCCTCAACTGAAAGACCATGTTTTGAATCAACTGGAACTTCAGATCTTGAATGTTTCTTCTGAGTGGTGTCTTCCTTTCTTGGTTCACTATTACTTGCAGCTTGATTGGGTAAATCTTCACACTCAATTTTGGACAATGAACTAGCTTGTTTGCTGGTTTTCCCTTCAGTTGCATTTTTTCCACTTTTAGTAGCGGAGTCATCCAAGCTGAAGTCCCCAAACCTACACAGACAATGGCTTTGTTAGTTAACAATAAAACAAGTTTGGTTTCTAGATTAAATATTGGGAGCATAAACTATAACCTTTATTCCATTTATAGAGGGTCTTGTGTGAACAGACGGTACACATACAACTTGACCATTAATCATAATATTAAATAGGAATTCAACACTGAATGGCTGGGTTGTATGCGTACAACCGTCTCGTATAAGTTTTTTTACATGTATACCTGTTTGACCTTGGTGGTCACCCTATGCAAGCTTTGATCATTAAACTCTACAAATATATATATCACAATACCAAATAAATTTGGTCATGTTTGATTTATCAACAAAGTTATATTTTTCAAAAGTTGTAACAATTGACTACGCTCTACTGTGAAAAAATATAGGTGAGCATCGGTTGACCTCAAAGGCAAATGATAGCAATATAAATGAGATGGAGGGATAATACACAATGTCTTATCAAGTTAATGTGCATCTAAGCTGAAGTCAACCAAGCTACAAATAAGTTATTGTACGGAAAGACCAGCAAATATCCCATACATCTAAATGCTAGGTTTGATTTTAAAAGCATAAATCATAAACAATCTACCAAGTAGGGAAATGACGAATTCGATATACAATGGAAACTCATGCATGCTTACCCATCAAAGTCAAAGGAGAAGGTGAATTTATCATTCTTCTCCTGACCACTTTCTTTTGCCGGTTTACTTTCTGATTTGTTTTCCTTTGATACAGCAGACTTCTTTGGTGAACTTGAAAAATCAATATCTGGCATATCTAATTTAAAAGATGGCATCTTTCCAAATGCATCATCAAGGGAAAAATCCATATCCCTGTAAAAACATGCCCGTGAGCACAGCATAGTAGTGATAAACTAAAGGTAGCTATAGTAAAACAGGTAAAACGGTATTATCCGGTCTTAAGAAATCAATATGTTACTGATGCTAAGCAAATACCTCATAAAATTACAAAAACGATCCCACAAGACACGTTTCTGAATACATGATTACAAACTTCACGTGCTCAAAATTATAGAACTTACGAGGAAAAAGGCATCAATTACGTATTTCCATTCCTGTCTACCTAACCTAAGGTTGTTGTATGGAAACAGGAGCGGACGATAAAAGCAATGTTTGCATAGCTCAAGCATGTGAGCTTTCACTATAAATGATTGTCCGAAGAACAAGGATAGCTTTCAAAGAAACATTGTTGATTGGGGGTAAAAGCAGAAAATAGCAATAGAACTAGAAACGGGTACAATAAAAGGTAAATATATCTGATCCACAAACAAAAAACAATCGTAGGAAGCTTACATGCCAAAGTCAAATGCCTTTTTGTTGCCTTTTGCAACTGGTTCAAAATTGAAGTCCATATCACTCCCACCAGTGGACTTCCAAGAGCTAAGAAAGTCCTTGGATATGTCGTCATCTGTTTCAAGCATATTTTAGCAATCAGCAGAAAACAAATGCCTCAAATAGGTAGATAATAATGAATATGTTTCAGTAAGATGTGAAAAGACAGACAAAACTAGTGAAGTGAGTTTGAACAGCCGAAAATAGTAAATTGCAATGTTTTTTTACATTTTTATCCGAACGACTTTACAGAGCAGAACTTATCTCACCCTGCCTCTTCGGTCTCTCCTTTACACCCAACCACCAACGGAAAATTAATAAAATATAAGTTATTACCTCAGTCAAACTGTTATTGTTGAGAAGTCCTATTATGACCTGGTTAACCCAAATATGATGTCTTGTATTAAAAAGAGAAGAAAGTGAATCATTTATAAACCAAAGAGCAATTCTTCCTATTATGAAATAGTTTTCGGATAAAACCTCCTTTGGACTTCATGCGGCCCAGGCACGGGCCATTTTATGTGAAATTTCATAGTTTTTCATTCACCCATAATTACATTTCGATAAGTTTGACACATCCTACCCAGAACTTCATGTTCCACATCAGCATAATAAGCCAAAAACATCACAGTTATTAACTACTTCATCGCCAGGCATTCACAACATCCAAGCTAAACTAAATCGCATTTATTTGAGCCATTACCATATGATAAATATACATCAGGATAGGTAGACGTATTAGGAGCATGTCTTCACTGTTGGAACGAAGACTTCTTTCTAGAATCAAGTATTTAAAAACGACAGAATTACAAGTTTACAACAACAGAGCCATATTCCTTAAAGACCTAAAGAAATATGGGGTCAGCTAGCATGTTTTCTTGCTCCTGTTCTTTAAATGTTCGTATTTATAAGAAATATGGGATGAGC
>JAYMSF010000353.1:0-16972 GCA_036897335.1 Silene vulgaris | reverse complement strand
ATCTAAAAAATATATATAACAAAATTAATAGATCTAAAAAAATTCACTATTAAATTGAGATCTCAACAAAATGAAAAAATAAAAATAAAAAAAATAAAACTGAAAAACTCAATTAATTTATAAAATAAATCTCATTTAAGCCAAAAAAAAATTTCAATCAAAACCCTAATCCTCGTAGTTTCCTACCAGAAATCTAAAACAGACTTGATTTTCCCTCCACCTTCTTCCTACCTCCACAAAAAAAAAGTAATAAAAAATCCCTCTAAAAAACTAGTGTTTTGTCTTTAAGCATTTACATAGCACAAAGAAACAATACCCAAACTTGTGTTGGAACGGAAAAATGGCATTTTCTGCAGCATTGCGATGTTCTTCCCCAATTTTCAATCTCCCTGTAAAAAGTTCATCGATTTCATTGCCCTTTAATTCCAAACCCTTTTCTATCTCCTTCAACTCCAATTACAGTCGCTTCAATCGTCTCTCTATTCGATCATCAGCTTCTCCTTCTGGTATACTCTCTATGCCCCCCTTTTTTTTGCTTTACTCAATTTGAATTTTGATTGTTTGATTTTCGATTTATTTGATTGTTCTTACTGGGTTTGTCATTGAAATTCGGGGTGTTCTGGAGATGGGTTTTTGATTAATTAGGTTTTTCAGCTTAGTTGAATGATTAAGCCCGAGATTGTATGATATTTTATTCAAGTTTTTAAATTTTAGGGTTCTTTGAAAAAAGAAATTAGTTATTCCCTTCGTCCCGATCATTTGTTTACCTTTGGTTTTGGCACAAAGACCAAGAAAAGAGGAGTGGACCAATTATTGGATGACTAGTGAACTAAATTGAGTGTGGAGGATGAGTTACACATCAAAGTCATTCCTAAAATAGAAAGGTAAACAATTGAGTGAGGCACCCAAAAATAGAATAGGTAAACAATTGACAAAGATAGATGAAGTAATTGATTACCCTAGTAGCTCGAAGGCTGCCACTGTCCCAAAATTAGCAGGGTTTGGACATACGGGGTCGGGTATACGCAGCCTTTCTCAGTTTTTCCTGTGTAAGTTATCACTGAGAGATTGTCTCCAAATGATGCATAATGAAAACTGCGTCGAGAATTGCCGTCTAGTGTACGGAGTACTTCACAATAGAAAGGCTTTTAGAAACACCAGACTGAAAGTGAAAAACATCAACCTACTGCCTCAAAGACTTCCACCAGGAAAAGGGTGTTTCTATGTACACAGACTTGCCCCTCTGTTAACTTAATCAGAGAGGCTGTCTAACAATGACCCACAATGAACATTGTATTAGGAAGGAAAATGGATGTTTTTTTTCATGTGTTTGCACGAATAAATGAACGAACGTATTAGGAAGGGAAATGGATTGTTTGAGGAAGGTGTCATCTTTGAGTTTTGATGGTAGAGTTACTTGAATGATTGTTTCACTAGTTAGATCTCAGTGATTATTCACACTCTGGCTTCAGTCGACAACATGCTATGGAGTTCATTTGCCTTAATAGCCAAACTTTTGGTAGCCAATTAAAGATATTCTTGATGTTCAAAATTTCTAGCTGCTTTGAACATGCAGAGCGAAAGAGCTGCACTTAATCAATTTCATCGAGCTCTACATTTATTTGTTAAGGCTACAATTCATGTATTCTGCTCACATATACATCTTATTTCTCCGTTTGTTCTTCTGAGTTCTCCCCTTCCTTGCTTGTTTAGTAAAATTCATAAGTAGGACCAGCCTCTTCATATATCGTCATTTCTGAATTATTTGTGTAGGTTGGGGGGATACTTGCCTCCTTTAGTTCCTAAGCTTTAAATAGGAAAGATTTTCATCATTATCCCTACCAAATTTGAATTACCGTATTTGTGTACATCATCTCTACCAAAAAGTTTGGGACAAGGCTGCATATAGTTCTTTCTCAAATTATGTCTAAAAGTTGAGGATTCAGTATATAGTATTATTTGTGTAAACTCACATAGTAGCTGTTCTGGTGTGCCATAATTTATCGTAGTATTCCAGACTTGCTGATTGTCAGCAGTGAATCTGTGTGGTCGATGTTTTTCACTAACTCAAGTGATTATTGTTTATTTCTTGTGTTAAGTTTCAGCAGTACCTGCTGGGGGCTTGGCACCAGCTATATCTCTCACTGACAATGCTTTGAAACATTTAAGAAGGATCAGATCTGATCGGGGTGAGGATGTGTGCTTAAGAGTCGGCGTGAAACAAGGTGGATGTTCTGGCATGTCCTACATTATGGATTTTGAGAGCAGAGATAATACAAAGCCTGATGACTCTGTGATCGAGCTCAACGGATTTACCATTGGTGAGTGATGTCTTATTCTCATCCTATTCCCATTGACCTGTCTTCAGATATTTTTCTAAGAGTAATTTGAGGACGTAGAAAAGGGATAAACTTTTAACGGACTAAAGTAAGTCTTTTTTGCTTATTTGAACACAATCATGCACCTTGCACATTTGGAAGTAAGAGGGCTTGAAGTTCCCGTTGTTTAATATAGCCACTAGGGTTCTTAAGGGCTTGTTGGATTGGGGGATTTGGAGGGAAAGGAACTGAGGAAGGGGATGAGAAGCAGGGGGAAATAAAATTCCTTGTTTGGTTAGAAAATAAGGGAGATGAAATGGGAATCTCTCAATCCAAAGAAGCCCTAAGTTTCCAAAGTTAAGCATTTGCACTACTCACACACAAGGTACTACAATGCAATGAGATAAGAACTTCTTTGAGGTAATTTCCATCACATAGGAAGGGAAACTTAAGGCAATACAATTCATGTTGAACTAGTAGCTTGCACCTTGTGAATGATTACGTGGTCGCTTTACGGTTTTTTCATGTGTCCTAATCAAGGTTTTGGTGTATAAGGAGGTACATTTTGAGAATGATGGCTACAGGATGTGTTTTGGTGCCTTTTGGTTCGTTGTAATCTTACAAATGTGCCACAGACGCATTTTAACTTAAATTTACCATAAACTCATAAAATTATTCGAATTTTTTGCTCATTTTAACGACATCAAATTCTTAAGTTATATCATAAACTCTAAAGGTATCATGAACGTTCTTCGTCCCTTGTCCTACAGTTAAGTGATCATCACATCTGGTGTTACTACCAGATTTGCACATTTTTTTCTCCTTATAGAAGATTATATGATTAATTCCTAATTTTTGGATGCCGATCTGCTTAAAGTCTCATTTATAGTCATTTGAGGGGAACTATCCTTGACTCCTTGTTATCTTGACAACTTGTTTGATTTTTTGGTTGAATTGCAGTATGTGATCCAAAGAGCCTCCTATTCCTCTATGGAATGGAGCTAGATTACAGTGACGCGCTTATTGGTGGAGGCTTCTCGTTCCAAAACCCTAACGCCTCGAAAACTTGTAGCTGTGGAAAATCTTTCGCCGCTTAGCTTGAACTTATACTTGTGTATTTAAAACTAAATTCTAGAAGTCTATGTTGGTGCTTTTTTCCCTTTAGTATTGTGATACATGCAACTGGGTCCGCCATTGTAGAAATGGATAAACATCAATATCATATTTATCATGTTTTCATAATATATTAATATGTACTCCTATTAATTTTCTTACTGTTGTGTTATTTTTATTTTTTACAGTTAATCAATTTCACTTAATGTATTACTCCTTCCGTTCCATTTAATTCTATGCATTTGCGAAATAAATATACGAGGTATAGTTCCCTCCGTAGAATACAATTGAGGGGGTATAAGTTTGCTGTTATAGACAAAATTCTGCACAGCAATTTTAATTTAGGTAAAAGGTTCAAGCCTAGACTGACTACCCCAAGGGCACTGGCCCTATATAGCGAATTAGCGATATACACCTTTTGGATCTACATTGGATAGTTTGATGCCTACTACGAAAGTATTGATGAGCAATTGGTTTCTCCAACGTACGTGACAAACTAAAAATATTGATATCTCCAAGACTCCAACGTACAGAACAAGCCATATGGTAAAAATAAAGCTGGCAATCTCTCCCTCGGAAATTATACGCATTCATTCCTTTTCACAAACAAGACAGGGTCAAATGCTATTGTAATCACTAGCAGCAAAAATTACATGACAAAAAGCACTCTTTTCGTAATCATCCGTTCATTTATGAAATTCTAATTTTTATTTCAAGCAAAATGGGAGACTGGAAAACATTTTCCACAGTGCCAGATTGCAAGCAATACAAAGTACAGGCATCAAGCAACTCTCTTGAGTTCTCTTCGACACGACCCATCTAACATGAAGCTCAAATCTCACAAGAAGTTTCTGACATCCAGCGACTTGACGTCTGGCATTTCCTCATCCTTGAATTCCTCCCTGAATAATAGAGGGGAAATAGTCAGACAAAAATGTAACCAGGTAGAGACATTGTCAGCGTGGGGCTCCTTGTATCAGATATTCACAGCACTAATAAAATGTAACCAGGTAGAGACATTGTCAGCGTGGGGCTCCTTGTATCAGATACAGAGACTAACATGCGTGGCATAGTCAACTGAGTGTAATTATCTGTGGTCAGAATATTTTAGGGCAAGCTAGAACTGGCTATCTGAAACTTTATCTGAGCCAGAGCAATAAAACTGGAGTGAACAGGTCTAGAAATAACTATGCAGGCTACTATGAAGTATAACAGAATTACAGAAAGGCATTTCATGTATCAAAGGAACACAGCAGACATACTTCTTCTTTTGAGCTTCCATGGCATCAACGCAATCCTTCTTCAAGCCTATCAGCTGACCTTTTGCAATTGCAAGGTCCAGTTTCTCCTCATATTTGGGTAAATCCTTTCTGCTAATTCCAAGCCTGTTTGATCCAATAATATTGATCATGAAGAAGAATTAACAAGAATCTTAGGATAACTCGAAGAAGTAAGTGTCGATAAGGGATCTTGCAAAAATTAAGAGATAAAATAGTACTGACACAACTGATTAATGGTATCCATATCAGATGGAGAGCACAAACTAGTAAAAGTCATAAAGGCATACTCCTGAGGCCTGCCCACTTTATATGTTCTTCACAGTTTCTATATTTGGAAACGCTATTTGTTCTTCCCACTGCTTTTCATTCCTCATATGGTGTGCTCTTTATTATAAAATTACAAAATTATCCCTCTAATCGTTGCAAACTTCTAAAAATTACCAATACTAAACCTAAGGTAATTCATTAATCCCTCACAAACAGGGTTACCAGATTCGCTATGAATACGCCCATACCGATTTGCGATTCGCTCTTAAATAATGTGTCTTACATGTATTTTTATTAAGCGACATGATAGAATTTGCTCTTAACGATTCGCAATTCGTAGGGTACCCAAGCGAATCCGGTAACCCTAGTACTCACAAACCACCTTCTTATGGCCAATGAACAACCACAGCCCACCTTACCTCCAACCACCCAAGCCACCGATCACCACCCACCTTACCCCCGACTCAACCCCCTTCCCTTCCACCAACTGACATATATCGTGACTAACCAACCACCACTACTATGAGCAGTCGGCCACCATACCATCTCCGACCACCTACACCAGACAAGCATATCCATGGACAACCACGAACCTCCTTCACGGCCTTCTATCGACGACCACGATACTACTTGTCCCCATCGCGCCCTCATTTGACCACTCCTTGGCCAGATTTCCCTTCAATCTCCTATTTGCCCAGATCTACAACCATCAAAAACTAACCTCTATAACATATTATCAGGCCTCCTATGTATCATAACCGATGCTCCAGGGTAGGGTGGCGTAGGTGATCTGGTGTTGGTGAGTGGTACTTCGGTGGTTTTCTTGACCTCGGTGGTGGTGAGCGGTGTTTTGGCGGCGGTAGTCATATGCCTGATGGTGGAGATGCGTGCTCATGTGATGGCTTTAGTGGGATAATCTCATTATCAAATCATGTTTTGTTTTATTTATTTCTCAAGTTTATGTTTACTGATTTTTATATAATATTCCTTAAGGGTGGTGTAGGTGATCTGCTGTTGGTGAGTGGTACTTCGGTGGTTTTGTTGAGCTCGGTGGTGGTGAGCGGTGTTTTGGCGGCGGTAGTCATATGCCTGATGGTGGACGTTCGTGCTCATGTGATGGCTTTGGTGGGATAATCTCATTAATCAAATCATGTTTTGTTTTATTTATTTCTCAAGTTTATGTTTAGTGATTTTTATATAATATTCCTTAAAGAGTTGAGGGTGTGTTTGGATAGCAAAAGTGGAGGGAAAGGGAGGTAAAACGGGACGAACATTTAGAATGGGAGGGAGTACCAATTAATGCTAATTCCTTAATTTCCACATCACTTTATATGAAGATAGAGCTGACTTGCTATATCCTCATTTCCAATAAATCACATTTGTAAAGGACCAGAAACTCAAAAATGATATGAAAAATTGCTCCAATAATTTTCAATATGCCGACATCACTACTTGTTCTAATATTGTGGACTGTTATGATGTGTTTTGGCAAAGAGATCAAAGACATCATAGAAAGAGGAGGGAGCGAGTCTATACTCTATTCAACCCCAACTATCTTATGATAATATAAGAATGAAGGAATTTTGGAATAAGACCTAAAAGTTGTTCAATCCCAACATGTGAATTATACCTAGTAAAAGGTTGGAGATGATGAAGAAAGCACCGTACCTCTTGTTACCCTTATCGTACTCAGCAGTTAAACGAGCCATTCCTTCTTTATCATCTCTCATAAGAGGTTTTTTAATTTCCTTTTCAACTTTTTCCAAGGCTTCAAACATCATTGCCTCTATGCCGATGTCATCAGGTAAGCCCTTACTGCACAATATTATCAAACAAATAAGAATCACCTACAAGACTACAGCCGGATAATTATATTAGGCACAACCAGTATAGCAATAATGGAACCCAAGAAAACTCGACAACTCTGTTGGGGAAGGTGTTGCCATTCTGCCCCTTACCCCTTATAGACAACTTTTAGAGGGACTTAATATTATTATGATTTTGATTAGGGACGTAAGGGAAGTTGGTTATTAAACAGACAAGTTGAAACTTCATAAAAGCAAAAACTCACTTGATCCTGATCTCCTGCAATTTCAAGAGATAAGCGCGAACATCGGGAATACCCTGTGTTTGGGTTTCAATTGTACGTTTAATTTTTTGGGACTCACTCATGAGCCCAGCCCTGCATCATAAACAACATAATATAAGGGGAAAAAAACTATCAATGTTATCTAAGCACTAAAGCCATTATGATTTACAAAGGAAAATCATAATGAATAAGACGCTTAACTAAAGTATGATAATCAAAATATTTTTCTATCTTTTAAGTTCGAAACAAAAGGACATGTTATCTGAAGAAAACAGCCAAAGTGAGCACGACATGTCTGCTATACTGCTATCAGAATATCCAAAAACATAATTACTTGGTATGGTTAAAAAAAAAATAAAAAAAATTAAAAATTAAAAAAAATGGGGGACACAGGAGTACAAACCTATGCATAAAAGTCAACAAGAAAACTAAACAAGTTGGGAACACAGGAATGTGAATTATACACCCTCTAACTCTTTAGAATTACTCCCGGTTTTCACAATGTAATTTTGAAAAATGGGGGAAGTTCGAAGTATACGTAGGAGTACGTGGTAATCTAAGATAATGTGAGGGAGGGGGAGGGGGGGTAAGACATACTTCTCGCGTGCCATCTTCAGGACATCAGCATAGCGTTGTACAGCAGCAGGGTCATCAGGGTCGATGGTGATCTTTTCCTGGCGGAAAACACTAATGGCAGCATCAAACTTCTTCTTGACGTCCAGAAAAATGCCCTTCAACATCTCTTTTGAGCCATGCCGATGTCATAGAGACAATTAAAAGGTGAGATCAGGAAAGCATATTACTATGTCATCAATATAAGCAACTGAAATAGATGCAACAACGGCTGTACTTTTGTTTCATAGCACGTATAATGGCTTAAGAAACACACGCACTTATGAATACACACGAACTGATTATGGTCACCCTAAACCGACAGAGAGTACATGAAAGAGTGCACTTAACACACGGTTCACTAAGTTTATCCAGTAACATAACTGTTGTGGTTGGATCAGACAGGATGCACAAATAAAGTCATTGACGCTCCCCGGCCACAGAAAGAAACCAGCTATTCATAACGGTTTGTGCACTCTTATATATTCAGCATTCTAAAGAAAGGCGAAGTGGAAGAGGTAAGGAGAAAGAATAAAGAAAATTCACAATGGAGACCATATAATGCTCCCCAGTTGTTCAATTGTTGTGTCTCATTGCACTCCATTTAAACACAATTTCAATTTCTTTTCATTCTCCAAGTTCACGTTATGACAAAATATATAACAAGTCACTCACCATCTCCCTTGAGCCCTTTGGGAGCAGGGGGAGCGGGAGGAGCAGGGGGAGCAGGAGGAGAAGCAGGAGCAGCAGCTTTGGCAAAATAGCGAACAGCAATCACACGGTCCTTCGGTAATACAATCTGAGCATTGCATAGCTGCAACCACCAATAGATAATTCATAAGCAGAAAAAACATGAGGTTTTACTAGCACTATTTCACGCAATATGAGACGAGTCAGCAAACAACACTAGTACTTAAACTCACACGAAAATTATCCTATTCAAATCTTCCTATCAACGAGCCTAATCTAATATCATGCCAGAAAGCAGACAAATTAGCATCTCAAACATCAACCTCTCAACAAAATCAGGTCTATCAAGTATCTACTACGGCGTTAATCACATTTTCAGACCCACTAGCTATTCCCCGACCAAATACAACCTAATGTTGCGGTTGTGGTAACATGAAAGACAAAGTCTTGTAGCTGAATAGCGATAACTCAACAATTGCTTTCTTCTTTTCTAGCTCCCCACAACTATAATTTCTCGAATCACAAAAATACGACAAAACCTCGCGAAAATGTAAATTCAATGTTCACTAAAACACGAATCTTTATTCTTTACACAATAACTGGATTTCTAAAAGTAATAAATCTATCAATAACAAGCTAATTAAACGCACCAAGGGATGTCAACAGATCAAACCTACACCACATTTCTCTAGATTCTTATGATATAATAATATCGCATTTTGATTCCTAAATTTGTGAAACGAAAATGCGAGCAAATGAATAATAGATCGAGAGAAAAATTAGATCAAATGGTGCGCATAAATGGAGAGATAGTTACCTGCTTGGATTTGGAGAGGAATCGAGAAGCAGACGCCATGATCAAATCGAAGTTTCGCAACTGAATTCAGATAATTAGGGTTCCAACAAAATCCAATTTCTGATGAGGAGAGGGAAGGGGTGAAAATGTGTGAGCCGACCAACCGAGTAACTATCGACCACCTTTATATTTGGATTTGGACACTTGGTATTACGAATTTAGACCGCTAAATGGGTTATTTGGTTTGGTTATGTATGAGTTCATTATCGCGATTTTTTTAATACGAGTAATAGTTTGTCTCCCTTTGTATTACGTCTTCACGGCTTCACGGCTTCACGCCCATTCTTTGCTGGAGACCTGGTGGTTCCATCTCTTCCTGTTTTTAGAAACAATTCGCTTTACGTTAATTAGTTTAACGTTGTTTCAATATGAAGTTCATCTTTAATTAAGAAATCATTTTTTTACGTCAATCGTTTGATTAGTAATTCATCGTTTTTTTATTTTTAAAATAAATTGAGTCGTTTTATGTCGATTAGTTTAAAATTTTGATTAAGGTTCTAAGTTATTCATTATTAGTTGTTAATTTCAATTAATCGATTAAATTGTTTGTCGATGGTTCAATTGAAGTATTTGGGGTAGAGGTAGCTTGGGTAGTTGATTACACCTGTCTACGATAATTAGTAATTCGTCGACGACGAATAACGATCGGATAAATTTAAACTGGCAATGGGTTATTCAGTTTGAGTTTGTTTTAGATCATTACTTCGATCTTTAACAAACATTTATAGTCTCCCTTAGTGTGGAGGTATCCGCTTTATAGATAAAACGGGTTAAGCACTATACTATTTATATTGAAGAGACTAACTATTGGTATTCCCTGTATAATATATATTGTTCTTTTCTCTCATCTATGCAATAGTGCAAGTGATCAAGTGAATAAAACTTGGCTCATTTTAACTATAAAACGAATATCCCTATCTTAAAACAAATTATTTGATTGATTTTATGTATGAAAGTTCAAGTTACTACTCTTTAACATCATTTTCTTATGCTATTGAACATTTCAATGTAAGTTTGTACTCCCTCCATCTCAATTATTTTTTGTCCTATTTCATTTTTGAGTGTCTCGATCAGTTGTTGTCCCTTATATTTTAGAAATGTATTTGATGAACAATTTGATCATTCACACTCAATTTGATCTACTTGTCATTTAATAACTAATCTCTTTTGCTTTTATAGATCTTTGTGTCAAAACCAAAGAACAGCAATTAACCGAAACCGATAGAGTATTTGGACATCTCAATCTAGTCAATTGAATTGGATCATTATCATTTTGGTACTCCAATAATTTGAAATTCACAACTCTAAAAAGCCTATTCTTATGCACATTTTCTTTTTACCACTATAGCACAAAGTAACAAACCCCTTTGAGGCCTTGACTCTTGAGATCAAAACCCCATACCCCAAACCCCCAAAGGTTGAAGCTTTCTCAAATTTTAATGGACATCATCCCCTTCCCAACATAGTTCATGTCCTCTCTTGTTTCCCAGAAATGGCATTCTTGTCAATTATTAACACAATCTCTCTTAATTCACACCCTCTCCTTCACTTCTCCAATCTCTCAAAAACACCAATTTCTCCAATCATAGCATGTCTCCCAAAAAACCACCCTCAAAATTTACCCATTTTACCCTCCACCCACAAAAAAGTTTCAAACTTTGTGTCCAAAAATGCTTTAAAACTAATTTTTGGGTCAATAATTTTGGTGGGTTCATTCAATTGTAGGTCAACATTAGCATCACCAATCCAAAAAAATAATGTAAATTTAGAGGAAAAAATTGAGAAAGAGGAGGAAGATGAGGGGATGTATGTGAAGTTATTGGAACAAGAACCAAGAAATGTGGAAGCTTTAAAAATGGTGGTGAATGTGAAAATGAGGAAAGGGAAAACAAAAGAAGCTGTTAAATATGTGGAAATGTTGATTGATATTGAACCTAGAGAAGTTGAGTGGAAGTTATTGCAAGCTCTTTGTTATGAGATGATGGGACAGTTTAGTAAAGCTAAGAGATTGTTTAAGGATGTTCTTAAGGATAGACCTCTTTTGCTTAGGGCTTTGCATGTATGTTTATCAAGGTTCTACCTTTTTAATGCTCTGGTGTTTATGTTTTTCGGTATGATTTGGTTATGACCGTCTTAAGTTAAGACCTCTCACAACCTCCTTTTACTTGTATCTCTATTTTAATCGGATATGGGAGCTGTTTAAGGTAAGACGGTCTTAACGTGTTAGCTTATTATGGTAGGTTCCCTCATTTGTGGGTTGTGATTATGATAGAATAAAGCAAAATGTTGCAGTAACCCCTGCTGCATTTTTTTAATTTGTGAAGCGGTAGTCGTCTGATGGGATTCTTAATGCAATTTTCATTATGGAGCATCCTGAGACGACCTACTCTGTGTGTGTTGTTAGCACAAGGGAGGGTATGGTTGTGTACATTTGACCCCTTGCGTCGCCACAGGTCGGAGCCTGTAAAGCACTGGGGTAATGTTTTACTGTTGTATCAATTGTTGGGGATAAGGGTCTGAGTTTAGATTTCAGTGATTTAGGGGAATGGTTGATATGGCGATATGGATGATAATTCCAACATCAATTGTCAGTGTGATAGTGAATTCGAGGTGGTTCAGGAGAGTGTTTTTTCTTGTCATAGGTGCTTGGGAGCTAAAATTGTGTGCTTGATCTTAAGAAGACTATGAATGTTTCGAGCTGGAGAAAGAAAAGGGACTTGAATTTGAAATCTTGGGATCACACTAAGCTCTTAAGTCATCAGCTTCTAGAAAACATGAAAGTTTACTTATTTGCTAGGGTTTACTGATTAGGGAGTATCTGTTTACTTATCTTTTCGCCTTTGACCAGTGTTGAGTGTCCCTTGCACTTCAGAAAGATGTATTCGGTCCATGGGGGGTGTCTAGGTTTGATGGAAAAATAACAATCAGGGATTTCGTGGTCTGGGTATTTTATTCATTTCAAGTTGGTAATTTTACACCAGATGGTTGGAGTGCAGTTATACACTTAACTCCTAATACTCTTATTGATGCCTGCTTACTGTGACAGTCACCTCTAAGCACTAATCGCCACTAACCCATGCCATTGAGGAGTTAAATCCACTTGTATATTCATGTTTATCAATGTATTGTTGAGTCCCTTGCAAAAGTCCCATAAAGGCAAGTGGGCAGTTGTAAGGTTTCATCTTAAAACGAATTGGTAATAGGTGCCCGCTAACGTTAAAGCTATGTCGCCTCATTCTATTGATATGGGTCAATGCTATGCACACACTTGGGAAACTGCTATATGTACACCGATGAGGTTGGTCCGTGTCTTAAATCTTATCAGTATGATAACTGATAAGGCCCTAGAAGGCTAGAAGTGATCCTGTCATAATGATATCGTGACAGCATGTTCTTATGTTATTCTGTACTCTTCTGCATGTCAGGGTTTGGCAATGGTAATGCACAAGAACCGTGAAGGACCAGCAATTTTTGATATGTTGAACCAAGCTCTCGATCTTGCCCAACGTGAAAAAAGAGTTACTGAAGAGAGAAACATTAAGATTTTGGTTGCACAAATGCATCTGGTCAAGGTGATTGTCAAATTTCTCCTTTAGCTTATTTATAATGGTGATACTCAACTCTGTTGGCATATATAGTGTTTGTCGTCATGTTATTCATCTGTTTGAACCTTTTCGAGTTTGTAAATACTTCAATACCAAATAACAGTTCCTTGAACATGCAAGTGTTACTCTGATTGTCTGATACTATTTTTCGTCAGGGAGACTTGGATGAAGCTTCAAAGAAATACCAGGAGCTGATTATGGAGAATCCTCGAGACTTTCGGCCTTACCTATGCCAGGTAACCAAAAATGAAATTATCAACCTGAACTTATATGAGCCTGGTCAATTTAACATGAAATTATTCAACTGAATGAACTTGAATCCGTTCATTAATCCAGCTAATGAAATTGCTGACAATTTAATCCCTTATTGATCTGAATCGATCCCTGGTAAACTTAAACTGACCCGAATGGACGATGGCCCGTAGTCCCGTACCATTACCCGACAATATCCGAATCCAATGTGACTTGACCTGATTGCAACTGCTATTTCGAACTGTTCCTTGGCATTTTGGCGGCTTTCTTGCAGGCAGTAACTCATGAGTTACATGCCATATTTCAGGGAATCATTTACAGCTTACAGGACAAAAAGAAAGAAGCTGATGAGCAGTTTGAAATCTATCGGAATCTTGTTCCAGAAGAATTCCCACAAAGAGGGTTTCTAGAAGATGTTGTCCTGGCAGCAAAAACTGAATCAAGAGAACAGCTGGAGAAGGAGTTCAAAACGCAAAACCCATACAACAAGGCATAACTATTCCACTGTGAAACTTCGCTTTCCGTCACAGTAAGATTCTCGACAGTGGTTTTATTATTATGTCATTGAGCTGTAACTATTTGTCACGGGGAGAGCGAGAGATAGCATCATCAGTCAGCGCGTTCAAGTAATTAGGCTTCATATCCTAGCTTGTTAGTTTTTGTAGGAAACTTGCATTTGGGACTTCTTAAACCTTAGTTAGAACCTAGAAGGGCTAATAGAAATTTTTCTTGACTGCAATTTGTTTGCAAGTTTCGCCCGGTTGTATATACGCATTACTCTGTATGTCATCCATTTTTATGTTTGCTTTTGGATCGAACTTGCAAGTGAGAAACGTAAGTGGGGTTATAGGTGTTTATTTCCAACTTGACCCGCCTTACTACTATTGGAGCTACTCCCTTAACTTCACACACCTTTTTCCCTCTCTCCATTCACCCAACCACCTCCATCCTCTACTGACTCTGCTAACAACCCTCTACCCCCACGCCATCCCTCAAACTACTCCCAGAAGATCTGTATATCCTCAATAACCCACCCCCATGCCACACTCGACCCCTTCCCCCAACCCAAAGTCAGAAGCGCTTTTTCAGGATGGGGGAGGGTTTTCGGTGTTTTGGAACTGTGGTTGGGTGGCTGGGTTGGAGGGTGGGGGAGTAGTTAGGTTGTGGTTTGGAGGTCGAGAGATGGTGGGTAGGATATGGATAACTTGTAATCGTATTCTCTAAAACTTACTGAGATTACCTAAAGAAATGTTTCAATGGACCAGAATGCATTACGTATAGGCCATGGTTGAGACTTGAGAGTCTCGAGACAAAAGTGAGTGTGTATGAACTATGAAGTATGAACCCTTTGAAACCTTAGCCAGTGAGTGAAGCCAATAACAGAGCAAACCTCTTCTGTTTTAGCCTGGCGATTTCTTTCTTACACGGAAATTCCTACAGCCAGTTACGAACCCTCCTAAAAAGATTTCATAATGGATGTTCAAATAGTGAAAGAAAGAAGTAATTTGAAATCAGAAAATGGTATCATGGGTTTTTATTGTTTCGATACCATTTCCTTAACTGGGTTCTGCTCCGAGTCCTTGCCCACAGCCTACTTTATTTGGTGGCATGACCGGCTAATTAGCTTAGTGCTTTTTTTGGTTAGGTCAAGCTTCTAAGAGCAACGACCGAGGCATAATAGACAGTTCCAAAATATATCTATCGGCCGTAACATGAAAGTTTCTAGATTTTGTCATGAACCTGCCTTAGTATGAACTAGGCTAAACCTCATTGCACCAGTTGAAGCTCCAAAGGGATGGGATCATGGGACATTGCAAAGCCCTCAAACTATGAAACTTTAGTACTTGATTTGTTCGTTCATGTGGGAACCTTTTGAAGGCAGGACTACAGAAGTATATGAGACATGGTATTAGACCTCAGTTCAGGACATGATCTCAGTAGAAGTCGTTGCAATCCGCGTATAAACTATAAAGCAACTGATATCATCTCAAAATCCGGTTGCAATAACCTTTAAAATCTCGATAACTTGAAGATTTGCTCGTCATAGCCAGAAAGATCTCATCGGCGCTTAAAGTTTCTGGGTGCTATGCTCTTCATGTTCTCGTCAAGGAGGCCAGAAAGATCCCATCCGCATATAAACTATAAAGCAACAGATCATGTACTCTGGCAATGAGGCACGATCACTCATTCTAAGAACAATGTCAAACTAAACAATTTGTATAAACTATTTGATTGCATAACAATAGTTCAGCTTCAAAGACACCCTCACAAAATTCTCTTAGAAGAATTCGTAATGCATCAATACTTGAGGATGCCTTCATCGAACCTTAGACGTGTTATTTGATGAGGCTTATCAGCTCAATAACAGTAATATGCCATGTTTGGTAAACAATATATTGAGCGAAATTAGTAGATTACGGCCTAATTATTAGTTTGACCAAGCAATCTATTATTTTCATGTGTTTGGTAAATGGCAGCATATTTTAATAGCCCATTGGTTGAAATCTCCTGTTTTTTAATATGCTTGCTAATAGCAGCCGCAACATATTGCATTAACATATTCACTTTATTCATTAAACCATTCTAATTATCTTAAAATCTGCTAATTACCAAACACCATTTTCTAATTTTGCTGATTTGTTTGATAGTCAAATATGCTATTGAAATTTGCTAACCGTATTCTGCTAAATTCGTGCGTGATAAGTAAAATTTCGGCAATATTTACAGTATTATCTCAATGGTTTAGTGGTATCACAAAATCTCATTGAAGACACACCATATCCGTCACAAATGAAGACGGATACCATTTCCTCTCACAAAATACCCATGAGATGTGAGCGGGGGAGCACATGGGGGTGCTCACCTTGTCCCCTCTAACTCTAACCATTTCCTCTCACAAAATACCCGTTGCAAGATCCGACCCGTCACAAGCAAGACTCTTTGTAGTGGTATATGGGCTTATGTCTGACATAGGTGGTGGGGGTTCTATTCACTCGAGGTGCATTAAAATTCCGCACTCCCATCGTTTAGTTCCTAGGGACGCCACTGGTATCCGGCATTATCCGCTATCATGAATCTGTTTTTGCTGTCTACCAAACAAGGCATAAACTCTAATAAACCAGTAATAATTTATTTATTTTCCTTGTTCAAAATAAACCGGTAAAGGCGGTAATAATTACTTCATGTAACATGAAATTTATAATGACAATGAAAAATTTGAGTTCACTTATACTCGGTGTAACACCCGTAAATTTTTAGTCTCATTTATTTTATTTTTTAAATTATGAGATTTGAAATTTTAATTTTAATTTTAATTTATCGGTTTTCGTTAAATCGCTGAATCAATTCCATTATAAGTCTTATTTCAATCCGATTTCTTCTCGGACCGACTTTTTCTTTAAATGATACAGAGTACTTTTTTATAAGCAACTAGTTGTTGGCACGCGCGCGTTCCCCCAATTCTCGTCACTGAATTTAGAGCTATATTAAGGTAAACACTTAATTTAGAGGTACATGACATCCAATTTCTCATTATTTTTTATCTTAGGAAAATGATACATACAACCCTAAGGGCTGTATTTAAGGGTCCAAAAGTGAAAATAAAACCTTAAATTAAACATTAATGACATAAATAAACGCGTAAATTTGTCATAAATTCATACTTTAATTCTACTTTAAAAAAGTATTTACTCCTTATTTGCAACCCTAAGGGTTGTATTTGTTGGACCTAATTAAGTTGATGATGACAAGTTTTCATTGCTATTTGATTGTTTGCTTCTTAGTTAAATTGTTTAGCATGATTGAAGCATCAAATGATTAATCAAAGAAGATTCAAGGTTGATCAAGATGAAGGCAAGTTAAGAAGATCCCTAGCCAAAGAGTAAATGTTG
>JAYMSF010000352.1:0-16979 GCA_036897335.1 Silene vulgaris | reverse complement strand
GAAAGTAATATAAGTAACAACGGGAGTAGTAAAATTATCAATATTAATGCGGCGGTAGTGAAAGTAGCAATAATTACAGCGGGAGTAGTGAAAGTAACAATAGTAATAACGGATGTAATAAAAGTAATAGAACTAACAACAAAAGAAAGTATATATGAACATCTAGCTAACCAATCGATTTAAATAAAAAAATAATAGCGGGAGTAATGATTTTGTCTCATAATTTATTTCATTGTAATTTTAATATATGTCATAGAAAAATATATTAATGCTAAATTTTTGAATATTTAACTTTAAAATAGTTTTATTTAATTGAAAATAAGTATTAATGCTAAATAGAGGTAGCCCGGGCGAAGCCAGGCAGCCATACTAGTACGTTCCTATTTCTGGTATCCTCGTAGACCACCAAAGTTGAAAAAATCGTACAAGCACATTTGCACAAAGTTTCAAGCACGGTCTAAAACTGTAATACAACCCTCCATTGGCGCGCCACAGAAAGAAGAAAGCAACAACAATGGTGGCTCAATCATCATCAATAGTAGCAGTTCATCCACTTTCAAGTTATAGTTTTGGTACTAAAGAACCTAAGCTTGAGAAAGACACTTCTGTTGCTGATCGTCTTTCTCGCATGAGAGTCAAGTATACATCTTTCTTTTTCTTTCAATTCCTTTCAATCACCCATTTTTACTGAAATTTATTCATCATGATTCTATCTTTTTACTTGATTTAATTTCTTCATTTAATTTGATTTGTATGGTGTAATTTTGGGTTATGTTCTGATTTGGGTCACCTTCAATTTGTTTTGATTTTTGTTAATTATGCATGTAATTTGACATTTTGTGATTGATTTATTGTGTTTTGAGTGATTTTTATGTGACTATAATGAAGACTTATGTCGAAATTTTGATCTTTTTGGGGGAAACTGGTCAATTTGATGGTTTAGTGGGGTGATTGATTTGAATGGGCCTTGTTCTAGGGTTTCCATCAGTCTTTATTCTATTGAGGGGTCTATTGGGTTGGAGGTAATTATTAGCGGAGTAATAGAGCTCAAATGAACTAGAAAATGGAGACAAGTAGTGGTTGGGGAACGTTGGAATGTGGTAAATAAGCTAATCCTTACCTCTTCATGGGGGGAATAATTACCTACCTCCTCTTTTTACCCTCAACTACTACCACTCCCATCCCAAGCGAACCCTGAATGTTATTTATTCTATTAAAAACTGAATTATTTTGAGTTGTGGTTTGATTAGGGAAGTGTTCCTAATACCTTTATTTCGGTTGAGAGGCAAACCATGGGACATTATCTATTTCTTTGGTGTGTTGGCTTTTTTGGGTTTTATGTTCCTTTTGAAAGTTGAACTTCAAAGAAGCGAGTTTAGGCGAAAGCATGACAATTATGGATCAATATTTGGTATGTTTGAATGTAGATAGGCAACTAGGCAAGTGCACTAGCTTAGGAACTGGAATTTGTCTTGAAGAACTAGGTTTTGAGTTCTGTAGAAAGTAGCCGTTCATGACTGTTACCTAATTTCAGAAGTAAATCACTCTGTGACCTACGAAATCCGTAAAATAATTCTAGAGGTGTCCTTAAAAATTGCTTTATTTTTAAAAATGGCTTCATGTTCTGAAACAGTGCCATTGGAATAGAACAACATGGTTGCTCGAGTTAGCATCAAATGGTTTCTGTAGAATATTGAAGCCCATATTTCCTTTATGCCTTTCTAGTGACAAGTAAACTAATTCCTTTGCTAGCTTTGGAGAAAAGAATGAGAACAAAGTGGAAAAGCACTCTGTATAATTTAAGTTCCTCACTTATTATTCATTCTGCCTCTTTCTTCATTGTTTTCTCCTTCTATTTATGAGTGAGAACAAAGTTTGTGATTTCATCGCTATGGCCTATGGGATTCAGTCGTACAGGGAGGATGACTAAAAGAATTGCAATCATGTACACAGTAGTACAGTACACTAGATCTGAAGCTAATTTGTTTTATATTTTTTTATATTTTAAATAACATTATATGGAGGTTTCTCCTTTTTTACTGATTGCGGTTCATGGCAGTGACACTATGTATAGATTCTATAGAATGACTTATTGTTTTCTGCTATTTATAGATGCTGGTAAGGGTATAAGTGTGAGATTACATCTCTTGTTTTGAGCTTGAGTTTTTATTCTCCGTTTGTTAATACTACCATTTATACGATTTATTCTGTGATGAGATTTTAATTTTAATTTTCAATTCTGTAGTGAAAAAACGACCATTTGCTTACTGTTGTACTCATTAATTTGCAGTTATATGAAAGAAGGCATGAGGACTAGTGTAGAAGGAATTTTACTGGTGAGTTTTATCTGGGAATTTTTACTTAGCTCTATGCCTCTATGGCATTCTAAAACTGTACAAACACATTTTCATGTGGAATTAACGTATCTAGGAGTGGTTTCTTTGCATTCTTTTTTAACTGTCATATGACTATATGAGATGTGTGTCCTTTACAAACTTATATACTCCCTTTCTATATTCTATTTCCCTTTCTTGTACCATTTTTGCTGTTAATTCTTGCTGTTCTGTGTGATTTATTATGTTTAAGTTTTCTGCGGCCCGCTGGGTTACATTCAAGTTTGCTTAGCATCTAATCCATTTAATCAACCGGTGCTCATTTATTTTTTATTTTTTTATTTTCACATAAAACCATCTCTACAACTTTGATGTGGGCTGCTGTCCAGTGATGTACTACGTTTCATAGTATTAAATTAAATGTAGGCGTGATACTAATCTTCAAATTGGCCGTCACATGCTCACAGCTTAATCTTGGCCATCTCTCTACATATGAGGCTAATATCGGCGTCATATGCGATGGCAGTAGACTTCGAAACATAGATAATTCTGTCACATTTCAGTGTGGCAGCTGATAACTAAAAGTCTAAAACCATTCAATATGGAGTATATTACAAGAAGGATTGCCATGCTGGTAGAATGCTTATGTTTAGACATAGAGACTATTCCGATATGGCGGGTACTCGGGTAGATGCAGTAATAGTGACTTAGATAAGCCTTCTACATTCACATATATATTGGCCTTCATTTTTGCCAAATAGCTCATCATTGAGCTTTTATATGCCATATTAACAATTTAAGCAGTGCACAAGCTCAATATTAATCACAAGGTTATACTTCCTAAATTTTTGGCATTTACCATGAGTTGACAGGTTCAGGAGCATAATCATCCGCACATTCTTCTTCTACAAATTGGGAACACGTTCTGCAAACTCCCTGGTGGTCGTTTAAAACCTGGTGAAAATGGTACATCACCGTTGCCTTTCAATTGTCGCTTTCCTTTACCCTTTGACTTCATGCTGTTTATCATTCTCTTTTTTTTTTCCTACTTGATACTGAACAGAAATTGACGGGCTTAAGAGAAAACTTTCAAGCAAACTTGGTGCTAACTCTTCTATTCAGCCTAATTGGCAGGTCTGCTTGTAGACGCTGTCATATGGCTGTCTTTTCTCCTAGTGTTAAATCGAAGTGGTTCTTTATTTTTTTGTCTTGACGCTTAAGATCATAACACGGAGTGTTCATTTTGCTGCAGATTGGGGAGTGTGTTGCTACTTGGTGGAGGCCAAACTTTGAAACAGTCATGTACCCATACTGCCCTCCTCACATAACAAAACCGAAGGTAAATAATATCTTGGACGATGAACTGTTTTTTTCTTATAGATCTGGAAACTATATTGACCATGCCAATTTTTTCGGCAGGAGTGTAAAAAGCTTTACATGGTTCATTTGCCTGAGAGAGAATACTTCGCTGTACCAAAGAATCTGAAGTTGTTGGCTGTGCCTCTGTTTGAACTTTATGATAATATCCAGGTATGTACAAATCTACCTTGACGAAATTCCTACTGAATCACAAAATGTGCCCCCTTCTGCTTAGGCTTGACTAACAGGCCATTTGGGTCGAGTCATTTCGGCTAGTGCTTTATTTGGGTTCAGATGGGGTCACTTCGGCTCATTTTGGATTCAAGTGTGTTTTGGGTAGTTTATTATAGGGTCATTTCATGGGACAGGTCAGTTCAGATAGGGTTAGATCATGTCAATTCGTGTTTGGGTCGTATTTGGGTTATTCTATCCAGGTTGTTTTGTTCGGGGTATGTGTGGGATTTGGTCTGAAACAGTGTTTCGAGTTGGTTTTTCTTGCTACTCTTTCACTCAATTTCTTTCTGGAATAAAGCAAGTTGTTTGGTGTTTCAGAGATACGGGCCCGTCATCTCCACAATCCCTCAGCAGCTATCAAGATTTCAATTCAACATGATTTCTCAGTGAGGCCGCACCAGTTGGACTAGTTGATAGGATTGCGCCGAGATTTCACAATAGTGAAAACCAAAAACCCAGCAATGGGTTTTCCTGTTCGTGTTCTCGCTTTCTTGTGGTTTCTATGTCTTATTAGCGTTCTTGTACCAAAAAAAAGTCTTACTGTATTAACTTTGATTATGTTACGTTTACCCCTCATTACCTTTGATTTACCGAGCTCTTAAGATTTTCATCCTTATTAAGAGTAATAAAATGTGATGGTACTATTTTTTTTGTCTTCTCTTTCTGCTTTCTATTTTGGTCCTCCTCCTTTGAGTGTAAGAAGGACGTCTTCCCGGAGGATACAAGTATTTCTCGTATGGGAATATGCGCTAAGCAAGGCAATGAATATTCAATGCATGATGGTTAAAGGAAACTCTGGTCCACGAGAATCTTGTCCAAAATGGTACACGTACACGTATGTTTCTATAGCTACACATAACCAAACACGACAGAGAAACATACAAGAGACGTATAATAGACTCAGAGAGTTTGTAATGGAGAGAAATGCAATGTCAATCACCCTATTTACAAAGGGTATAACTGTATAAGTGAGAATCGCACCGCATTTGTCTCCAGTGGAGGCTTGGAGTTTCTATGATAGTGAGTTTGGACTAGTAGTAGAGTCGGGATTTTGGATAGGTATGAGCTGGAGTGAAGATGGATTTTGCATTTTACTCGCTTTATATTTGTAGTTATCCGAAGTAATAGACTACTCCATCTGTCGCAGACTCGCAGTGAATATTTTACACTTTATTTTATGATAGAGAAATAAAACAAGTGTAATTTAATGACTGAGATGGAGGTAGTAAAAGAGAGAAAATAAATTCATATTTTAATGTTTATTACGGAGTATAATACATTTATAGTGTGAAATACAAGTAGAATTGTAGAAGTCATGAACTCATGATATAGATGACATTATAATTTCACCTACCAAGGAGGGCACAATTTTAAGGATTTATGTTATTGTAAGCACAACTGTTCAGTCTGTACATATATGGACGAAAATAACGAGAGATTCTACTCTCATTAGTACATTTCTCTCTTAAAATTACTATACCATATTTGCCAAGATTTATCATCTGGATTTATCTTTTAATTCACTCGTAACGTCACCAAATTCTTGTATTTTGCATATAAATAACGCGAAATTTATACAATATCTTATTTAAGACGGTTTTAAAGTCATTGTGAAATCATTTATTACAATAATCATTAAGAAGTTATTAAAATGAAATTATTTGGATAATATTAATGATCGAACGTTATCCGTAAAATCGACTTACGCAAGACTAGTCATTGATCAAGCCATAAAGGGTAAAGCCGCGATTTACTCCTCCTCGTGCACTTCAAAAGGCAAATCATAAACTTACACGAAATAAAAACGGCCAAGATAACAAAATCAGACGTCACAGATATTTTTGGTCTAAATTCTACTCATTTCTGTCATAATTTTTCCCTTTTTTTATTTTGAAAAAAAAATGAATTCCGCCATTGAAGCTCATTTCTTCAAGCTCGTAAGCTCCACTCACTGACTCACACCTGATCACTGTTCATGTTGATCAATACTAGGTTCGTTTATCTTCTTCGTCTTCTCCAACTTTTCTCGCATTATCTCTTATAATTATACTTGTTTAATTTCGTAGTTTCATGCTTCGTTAATCGTTTCTGTATGCTTCGTAATTCCGCGATTAGGTTAATTATTCGATGAATTTATGAATAATCTGTGTATTGAATTGAAAAAATTGATATTAGGAAGTTTAATTTGTTGTTTAAGAAGGTGAATTTTTATTTAGTCAACTGTAAGTATCAGTAGCTTCGCGTTCTCTGATTTTTCTCGCATTATCTCTTAATTCTCTAATTCTTCTATGTTTCGTTATTGCGATTATGTTAATTTTCGATGAAATTATGCATAATTTGTGTGTTGCGCTGAAGAAATTGATATTAGGAAGTTTAATTTGTTGTTTAAGCAGGTAATTTTGATTTAGTCAACTGTAGGTATCAGTAGCTTCGTGTTCTCCAATCTTTTCTCGCATTATCGGTTTCGTCTCGGATTTTTGTTGCTTCATGTTTTGTCAATCGTTCTTCTATGCTGCGATTAGGTTAAAATTTGTTAATATTTTGAACAATTTCTGCGTTGCCTTGAGGAAACTGCTCTTAAGAAGATTAATCTATTGTTAGTCTGTAAGTAACTATCAGAGCTTTGTGTTCTCTTAGTTTTCTCGCATTCGATTAAGTTGAGTTTTCAATGATGTCTCTAGTGTGATTGTTCTTGGTGAGATTGCTCTTAGGAAGTTTAATGTGTTGCTTGATCAGGCGAATTTTGATTCGGTCAACTGTTGGTGTCAATTGTCAGTAGCTTGGTGCCTTGGTTGATTGGTGGTGGTGTTCAATAGTTTTATGATATAATGGATGTAGGTGTTAGTTTTAAGCAGTCGAATTTGTTTCATAGCGTCAAATGTGAAAGATATGGAGTTTCGGATATTCTGTGGCCGAAATTGGAGCCTAGGATTAGTGTTTAGGCGTGGAAGGTGAGGTAATGTGCGTCCTGTTGTGAGAATGTATATTTCGAGAAATATGAAGAGATTTGACGGCGTTAGTCCATGCTTCTTTAATTGTTTAATTATGCTTCCTTTTCGGGATTATGTTAATTTTTCTATGATATTAGATATAATTTGTGTGGTGCATTGAAGGAATTGCTCTTAGAAAGTTTAATTTATTGTTTAAGCAGGTGATTTTGAATTGGTCCACTGTAGTCTGCAGGTGTCAGTAGCTTGGTTGATTGGTGGAGTTGTTCAATAGTTTTATGATATAATGGACGTAGGTGTAAGTTTTAAGCAGTCAAATTTGATTCATGGCGTTGAATGTGAGAGATATCGAGTTTCACATATTCTTCAGTCGAAATTGGGGTCTAGGATTAGTGTGTTTGGGTGTGTAAAACGAGGAAATGCGTGGCCTGTTGCAAGAATGTATATTTCGAGAAATGTAAGGAGAAATTGCAGTCTTAGTCGGGGTTCTATTTCTAGCGTGCCTTTTATTCCGAGTTCACCGAGGAAATCTGTGGTATGTGGAAGTGAATTAGGGAGGTCGAGTTTGAAATGGATAGTTCGGTGTCAGGGTAGTGATTCGGTAGTTTACATTGATGGAGATGGTCAGAGTGTAGAAGTAGGAAAAGATTTAGAGGGAGGGAGTTTAGGAGAAGAGGATGGTCTTTCTGTGGAATCGAAGAAAGTTGAAGGAGAGAAGAGTGATAAAGAAGGCGAAGAGAGAGTGAGTGTGGAGGAGTTGAAAGAAATGTTGCAGAAGGCGTCTAGGGAATTGGAGGTTGCACGACTGAATAGTATTATGTATGAGAAGAAGGCTCAAAACTTTTCAGAAGCTTCGATTGCATTGAAGGATCAAGCAGAAAACGCTAGGGACGCTGTGGAGAGTGCATTTAAAATGGTTGAAGAGGTTGTAAACCAGGAATTAGGTGCTAAAGAAGCTGTTCAGAAAGCAACAATGGCTCTTTCGTTAGCGGAGGCAAGGCTTCAAGTAGCTCTTGAATCTGTAGAGGCTGCCAGGAGAAAGAGTGTCACTGGAGAAGTTTTCCTCGAAAATAATTCAGAAAACGATACCGAGGAGGAATTTGCCGATCTTCTAAGGGATGAGGAAGAAGGCCTTCAATTTGCTCAGGCAGAGATTGTGGAATGCAAATTGAACTTGGAGAATTGCGAAGCAGAGTTAACACGACTGCAACGCAAGAAAGAGGAGTTTCAGATAGAGGTGGATAGATTGAATGAGTTTGCTGAGCAGGCACAAGCAAATGCACTAAAAGCAGAGGAGGATGTCACTAATATAATGCATTTAGCGGAGCAGGCTGTTGCTTTTGAGATTGAGGCTGCACAACGTGTCGATGATGCGGAAACTGCATTACAGCGAGCTAAAAAGCTTCTTTCTCTTTCGGAAGCTAATGTCATCGATGCTAGTAATCAGAAAAGTGGGACCTCCCTGACTGAAGATGTAGATGATCAGGAGGAGGTTCCTGTTGAAGGACCTTTTTGTTACCTGGATCGTAAAATGGATTATGTCATTGAAAGTGCTTCTTTGACAAGCAAGCCGGATACCTCGTTAGACAAAATTAACCAGGGTGAAGATGTCTTTGCCATCTCTGATGATTTGAGTGATAAGGAAAATGGTAAACTGGGTGTGGAGGCCACCAAAGATGCTGGAATTGAAGTAGAAAAAGGGAAGAGCAGTGTGCAAAGCAAGAAGGCAGAGGCACAAAAGGATGGGTCCCGTGATAGTTCTCCGTCTAGTACGCCAAAGTCATCGGTGAAGAAATCATCACGTTTCTTTCCGGCATCATTCTTTTCATTTGCTGCCGATGGTGAAGAGTTCACACCTGCCTCAGTTTTTCATGGGGTCATTGACTCTGCAAAGAAACAACTGCCAAAACTGATTGTTGGGCTATTACTTCTTGGAGCAGGGTACGTTGAAACTTGTATATTTTTCATAAATGAATACATTTTGCTTTGACTTCTTATGTTGTCATTAAAAACAAAAAAGAGCTAATGCTAACAGTTTCCTGATTGTTCATTTTCCAAAACTATGAAGCGTCAGTGCACCATGTGAGAGAAACTCACGTAGAGCTTTAATGAATGATGTAGCATGACCGTTTCATGTTACCTGTTGTAAAATCTTAATAAGGTAAATGATTACAGGGCCACTTATTATTCAAACCGAGGAGAGAAAACCGGTTTGCTTCTTCAGCAGCCAGATGCGATAACTACCAGCGTTGAAGAAATTCAATCAAATGCAAAACCTTTGATTCGGCAAATTCAGAAATTTCCCAAGACATTGAAGATGCTAATTGAAAAGATTCCTCATCAAGAGGCATGTGGTGTTCCTTTTGACCCATCTCAGTTTATTACCGTTCTTGTTTTGTTCATTTAGAAGTTGGTTTTGTTGCTTACCTGCGTTTTGTCCGACGTTTGTTCACGGCTCTTTCTTTCTATTTTTATTTCCCTCCATAGATTAATGAAGAGGAAGCATCCTTGCTCGATGTTGTGTGGTTGCTGTTGGCAAGTGTGATATTTGTACCTATCTTCCAAAAACTTCCTGGGGGTAACAGCAATATACTTCTATAACTTCTAAATCTGAAAAGCATGAGTATGGCCATATGTTTTCTTA
The DNA here is from genome assembly GCA_036897335.1 of Silene vulgaris. Taxonomy (NCBI): domain Eukaryota; kingdom Viridiplantae; phylum Streptophyta; class Magnoliopsida; order Caryophyllales; family Caryophyllaceae; genus Silene; species Silene vulgaris. The sequence continues at coordinate 7,461 of JAYMSF010000352.1, read as the reverse complement.
ATCGTCTCTTTTTTGCGGTCCTTATTTTCAGGGAGTCCTGTACTAGGTTACTTGGCTGCTGGTATCTTGATTGGTCCTTATGGCTTTTCTATCATTCGTTATGTTCATGGCACCAAGGCGATTGCTGAATTTGGTGTTGTGTTCTTGCTGTTTAATATTGGCCTCGAGGTATATACAAATCTTGAACACAGTGAAACTAGTTATATGTTTTATTCTGGATGGTACTCGAAGACAACTACTCAACATCTGGTTCTTTTTGGTAGCTATCCGTTGAAAGACTAAGCTCCATGAAGAAGTATGTTTTCGGATTAGGCTCTGCTCAGGTAGCTAGCAGCATCTTTTCCCTCAGTAAATTTGTTCAATTTGCAGCTGCTAGGCACAATTATGTAACATTTTGCTGACTATCTGGACGTTTGCGCAGGTCTTGTCAACAGCTGCAGCTATCGGCTTTATTGTCCATTTCATTGCAAGGCAGGCAGGTCCTGCAGCAATAGTAATTGGAAATGGTTTGGCATTGTCTTCGACTGCTGTAGTTCTACAGGTAGCATCAGAACTAGTTCTTTTTTGTTAATAGTACTAAAGTTGTTTTCTATTTCATTTTTTTTTTTTTAAATATTGTCCCTTCTGACTTTGATGGACTATGGTGTCAATTTTGACCAATATTGCATTAAATTTATCTCTAACTACAAGTTTTGTTAGATGAATAGTATGACAAGAATTGTTTGCTAAACTAAGAAAACCGATTTTTCATTTTATTTCCGCATAATACAAAAATGGGCTGAAGGTAGTATCTAATTCCTAAAGTATGAGCTTTCTTCATTCTCACATCCTCAACTTAAGTTAATTGATAATATTTTTTTCTGGGCGTGCCTGATGTATTTTCTAGTTACTTAGTAAAAAATACCACCTATTTATAATCATATTTGCGTTATTTGTCCATGATGAATTGATAATCCTAAATTGGGAAACACATAGAAGACTTCAGTTTTTTGGGACGGCGGATGACCATATGGATATGTTGTTCACTGTATACACTTGTGTGTTTATTTATTCTAAAGTGGCATGCATCATTCAATTATACAGTTCTGTAGTTAAAGCTTTACAAAAGCAAGAGGGCATCAAGTTTTACATCCTACCATTAATAGATCTTTATAGAGCCTGTCAACCTTAGAATATGTAGGAGGGGAAGGAAGTGCTCTGAATAAGAAGATCGTTTCTTGTTGCTCTTCTATTCCATCGTATAATTCGTCTTTTGCCCAACAGACCTGCTTTTGGTTAACAGAGACCTTGTTTAATTTCACCAACAGGTCTTGCAGGAACGTGGTGAGAGCACTTCCCGGCATGGGCGTGCTGCATTTTCAGTGTTGCTGTTTCAGGTAAATTCTGCAGTATCTTGTAGGAGTGGTAAATAAGTAACACATGCCAGAGAGGGCTTCACCTTTCATCAACCTGCTTTTCATTAGATTCATAATATGAGTGACCCCTCATTTCGATTTTGTTGGACATCGTGAGTCGAACTGGGACTTTCACGTGACAAGAGGCTCTTTATGAATGAAGTTATCCAAGGAGCCGAGTGATGTGGGCATGTGGCAGACTATAGTATGTTAACTATGTTAGCGTGTAGAATTAGTCCACGAATCATGATTTCACATGTTTTGGTTGAAGCTTCGTAGATGCATAAATAAAGCATAATATGCTGTGATTCAAAATTATGTTCATTTCATGTGTAACTCTCTAACTAGTTAACTGACATTGATACCAGTCTTCAGTTGTTGCTTAATGAGCTTTGAGTAACTCTCCTTCTTTCCCCCCCTTGATATAAGTAGTATATAACTAATTTTCTGCATGGCTTTTCATGCACCAGGATTTGGCTGTGGTGGTTTTGTTGATCCTCATACCTCTTATATCTCCAAATTCGTCAAAAGGCGGGGTATATGACTTTTTTTAAATGGTGTTAAATATTCTTCTCTACTAAATTAGTATATCGTGTGTATTTATTTTTAAATGAAGTAGCCAAAAGCCATCCAGAGGCCGCAATCTTGCGGCTTATAGATTCAGGTTCATGTATGCTGCTTTTTCAGGTTGGTTTTCAAGCTATTGCGGAAGCTTTAGGATTGGCTGCTGTGAAGGCAATTGTTGCCATTACTGCCATTATTGCTGGTGGACGCTTGGTAAGCGGTTGGACTTTTTTTTCTTTTTTTTTTAGTGAAGGCAAATGGTTGGACTGTTGGAGTAAACAATGAAGCTAGTTTCATTATTTGCTCAAGAATTATGGAGATAATATTTATCATTTAGAGATTATTATCTTCTGTTTAAACTTGACTCCTTGATATAACAATTAACACCCTGCCCCCCTGATTGTTAGAAGTCCTTCATAATATCATACAAGATATCTTGATGCTTCTGTTTCAGTGAGATTGTTGAATTATGATTCATTGGTTAGTCCCTTCTGAGGTTTATCTGCTCTTAAGGACTATTGGCCCTCTTATCTGTGTAGCTGGCTCTTCAATCTTGATTGTTGATGGACTTTTTACTGAAAGTTCAAAAGAAAAAAAGTTCTCGTACTTTTTACTGATCCACCCAAAAGATAATTCACCCGAGAACTTTATTCAAAGGTAAATAAGTTATCGTCGTTCAGTAGCATTATCGTGCTACTTAAGTCGGTGTGGTTACAGTTTATTTGGATTGAACAACTGCGGGTTACTTTACTTTCTTGTGGTCTTCTATATTGTGCTTTCTTGTATCAGATAGACTGCGGAAATGGTTTACTGTTAATTTTTGTGTTACAGTTATTCAGTTTGCTCTTTACATTCTACTGCACAATTTTCAATCTGTTTGGACGATTTACATTTTCGTTAACGTGTTTGTTCTACTGCAGCTGCTTCGACCAATTTACAAACAAATAGCAGAAAATCAGAATGCAGAGATATTTTCTGCCAACACACTTCTTGTTATCCTGGGCACTAGTCTACTTACAGCAAGAGTGAGTGAGCATACCTTTGTTACCTACTCGTATAGGGTACTGCGTTGGTAAAGGGCTTGTGCCGCTTGTTAAATAGTTGTGCTCTGAAAATGTATGGATTCTCTCCATTTTTTCTCCATATCCTTCCATTTCCTCTAATAGAACCAATTTTATTATCATTATTCTCTCTCCACCTAATCAAATAATTAACGGTTAGATTGGAACAAAATCCCCTGAGAGGAAATGGAAGGAAATGGAGAGGATCCAAATTGCCAAAAATGAAGGTGTCTTCATTATGTTTTGCGCAAAAAGATGGGGCATATTTCTTGGGACATCTCGAGGTTCAGTCAGACATTTCAGTGTTTGTACAACCTTACCCCTTGTGCTTGGTCAGATGTATGTAGCCCTACCTGTGTTCTCTGAGGTTGTTTTAGGTTAATCACTTAGCAAGTTGCTCGAGAATCATCAAACGACCGCAATTTAGTATATAAAAAATACAAACATTTTACTGAGTCATTTTGCTTTATTCCACCATAATTTACGAGGTTTTGGGAACTGGAGAATGGTATAACAAGTTTTGTCGTGGTTTCATGCAGGCTGGTTTATCCATGGCACTAGGAGCATTCTTGGCTGGTTTGCTTCTTGCAGAAACTGAATTTTCACTGCAGGTTGAATCTGATATTGCACCGTATCGTGGGCTTCTGTTGGGACTCTTTTTCATGACGGTAGGTATTGTAATACCCGTCTTATTAGTATTGTCAGTATACATTTTTTGTTGATAATATGTAACTTCTCAGTCATTTAGGTCTTAAACCCTCGTTATTTGTTTGCTTATCATGTCTTATTGAAAATTTAACACTTGTTTCAGTCTATCTCCATTTCATGTATTACGTTGATCTTGGTTTGTTAGTTTGGGCAAGTCGGGTGACTCATATGTGATTCCGCCTTCCCCCCTAAAACCCCCTTTCATCCTCAAGGTTGCCACTTTTATTTATCATGGACCACACATCTATTGTGCCGGACTCTCTGGTTCATTGTATGCACTGTTTAGATTGTGATTTAACCGTCAAGGTAATCTTGATGTGTACTTGCAGGTAGGAATGTCTATTGATCCAAAATTGTTCATTTCAAACTTCCCAACTGTCATGGGAACACTGGGTCTTCTAATTGTGGGCAAGACTGCGTTGGTCACATTAGTTGGAAGAATTTTTGGCGTGTCAACTATATCTTCTGTCAGAACTGGGCTTCTCCTGGCCCCTGGAGGGGAGTTTGCATTTGTTGCATTCGGTGAAGCTGTGAATCAGGTATAAGTTTCTTAAATTGCAGTCACGTGGATGTGTCATGTATAATTCAGTTCTTAAAGCCCGGTTTTTCCATTTGTCATCTATTAGAATGTCCAGTCAGTCTGCTGACTTGCATTCTACTTTATCTGCAGGGAATCATGTCTTCTCAGCTCTCATCTTTACTTTTCCTTGTGGTGGGACTTTCTATGGCCCTAACTCCATGGCTAGCGGCTGGAGGCCAGGTGCTAGCTTCTCGATTTGAGCAACATGATGTGAGAAGTTTACTACCTGTAGAAAGTGAGGTATGATAATTCAAAATCACTCCCTTTCTTTTTGATTCTATGCAATTCAGACAAGTCAAAATCTTGTTTGTGTTATTTACAGAGTGTTATGTAAAAGACTTCCTAGTATTTGTCTGCTTTGTTGTTGGTTTATTTATTAATCCTAATCAGGGATAATAACACGCTTGCGTTGGTGAAATGAATGGTAATGAAAAATCGATGAAAAGTGAATAGTTATATGCTTAGCTGTGACCACCACTGCTTTTAGAGGAGAGATTTATATTTTTCCAAACTCTATGAACTGGTCATCTTACTCAAATGTGGAAAGAACAGAATGATACACTGCTTGGTGGGTGAGACTTTAGAGGTAAGCCTTTACCTCCGTGATGAAAACACAATGGTTCAGCTACTTCACCATACAAGAATCAGTCAATGGGTGGTTTTACGCTTATCCCATCGTACTGCAAAGCCGAAAATATGGGCTGGCCAGTCAATCATAGGAATTTATTTCATGAGGAACCAATATATTCTGAGCGAGGGAACTTTTGCCATTATAAGTTTCTGCCATAATAAACCTTCCGTAATTTTCTTGTTGAAAACTTTGGTAATGAATTTTAGCCTTGTGTCTTGTTGGATGCTTGATAGTAAAGAATGTCAGATGTTTCGTCGACAACTTTACCCTTCATTTCTTGTCAAGATAGGTTGCGTTCCATTCTAACCATTCGAAAATGATGCAGCATAATCGCTCTACCTAGTAGCATGCTCTGTTAGTGCCTAGGACAAAAAATTATTTTTGCTAATCTCTTGCTCATGGTGCTGTTCCAGACTGATGATTTGAAAGGTCATATTATCATCTGCGGCTTTGGACGTGTTGGCCAGGTATGATAGCAGTAAAACCCTTCGTTGCTCAGGATAAGAATTTGAATATACTACGGAGTATATGTGAACTTGCCTGCTTTTGAAGTTCCCTGCCTAATACTTATCCGTCTGGTTGCAGATCATAGCCCAACTTCTTTCTGAGCGGCTAATACCGTTTGTTGCTCTTGATGTGAGAAGGTTAGCTTTTACGTGCATAAAAACGATGTTGGCGTATTTTCACCAATCACCTTAGCATCCTTTTTATATGTATCCACTATCTAGTAGTGTTTCACTTCACTTGGGCCTCAGAAAATAGTCGTGGCTTTAGTTAGCTTCTGAAATACTCCGTAGTCTATTGCCAAATTATTCGAGAAGCATATCACCAAATACTTGCCTGATTCTTGTGCCATCTATGACTTCAGTGATCGGGTTGCTGTTGGTCGTGCACTTGACCTTCCTGTATATTTTGGAGATGCTGGTAGTCGTGAGGTAAACCAAATTGTTAAGTTCCTGTGTCATGTGACTCAGTCTCATATGGTTTTCTATTCTATTTAGGTCCTTCATAAAGTTGGAGCTGATAGAGCTTGTGCAGCAGCGGTAACCTTGGACACTCCTGGTGCAAATTATAGAACTGTTTGGGCTTTGAGCAAACATTTTCCCAATGTGAAAACTTTCGTTCGAGCTCATGATGTCGATCATGGTCTTAATTTGGAGAAGGCTGGTGCAAGTGCGGTATGATTAATTGATTATCGTTCCCTGTTCCATTTTCTATATGTAGATAGGAAGCCACACCCTCTTTTAATAATTCTCTTCCATTGACATTTGTACTGTATATAGTTAAAAATTTCTGCACACACGAGTTGGAAGGTTAGTTACCGAAAACAGCCAAAGTACCCAACCCTGGTGATGCACAAACTGATTTGCGTGCATCAAGCATTACATATCCATATTACATATTTGTATCAAGGCACACTAAGTTTAGGCAACGGTGATTGAAACTGATTGTCGCAATACTGTGTCCACACTAAGCTTTCTGGTTTAGTTTTGGAATGTCCATGTCATGTATAAACTTCTCATTTGGAATGTTTACTTTTTGTACTGTATTTTCCGTCATTTATTGTTTGTGTCCTTAGTTTTGTGCAAAACAAACGAAGAAAGTGCATAAGAAATATGGCTCACATTTCATAAATGTATATATAGGTTGTCCCTGAAACTTTGGAACCAAGTTTACAGTTGGCAGCTGCTGTTCTTGCTCAGGTACATCTTACTTTGATTATTCACTAAAGGCGGTGTTACATTTCGTTAAAAATATTAACATCCACTTCTTTCAGGCAAAAATGCCAACATCAGAGATAGCGGCTACAATCAACGAGTTCAGATCGCGTCACCTATCTGAATTGACTGAGGTGAGCTCAAAATTATTCATTTGCTTACTAAGCTTTATTTATCAATTATGCTTTTATGGTCATAATCAGACCTTAATGAGTGGTGACTCCTGTATGGATTGCAGCTATGTGAAGCTAGCGGAAGCTCTCTAGGGTATGGATTTTCTCGAGTCATGAGCAAACCAAAGTCGCCACCATCTGAACCTTTGGACGATAACCAAATTGGGGAAGGAACACTGGCAATATGATCATGCTACACAGTTTGACAGAGAATAGAGAAGACAACAAAAGCCTGTAAATGGTTAACAGCCTCATTGGTTTAGCATATAGAAACCCGAAATAATTCCATTTTTGCTTATTTCATTGATCATGTTTTATTTCCGATCAATGTCTCGTCTTCTACGCTCCTTTTTCATAAAGGGATCTGAAATTTTGGCCGATCAGCTCTGTAATCTCCGCAAATTATGTGTAGCCTTTAGAAGTTTATCCAATCATAAATTGAAGATGAGCTTATGTTACATTACTTTTTTTTTTTTAATCTTAGAATAACCAGTTAATCTGTCCATACGACCATGTTGTCCATGCCCGTGTTTGTTCTTTGCAAGGGTATTTAGTTGAACACAAATTCTCATTTGTGACGGACACTATCCGTCACAAATGAGTGACGGATACCATATTCTCTCACAAAATAC
>JAYMSF010000351.1:0-17017 GCA_036897335.1 Silene vulgaris | reverse complement strand
ACTTTAGCAAAGTCGCTGCCCCGCTCAGCGACTTTGCTACAGTACCAATTTTTTTTTTTTGCAATTTTTTCTTTGAAATTAACCAAAGTCGTTGAGAGGCTGAGCGACTTTGTCTCAAAGTCAATTATTTTATATGTTTTTCTACTTACTAATAAGTCTGTAAGGTCGCTGAGGGGGAAAGCGACTTAAACTCAAGTCGTCTTCCGGCTAAGCGACTTTAATCCTTAACTCTGCTTCGGCAAACTCGATCCTACGTGTGCCCATTTTTGGTTATAACTTTGAAAGTTTACCCATTTCGTTAAATTCATTGTGTAAATATCCCATTTTGGAAAAAAATTCGAAATTTTGGGTAGCAAACTTTCTTCTTATTAATATCTTTGCTAAGGCCTCGTGTCCAGAGATTTTCGAGTAACAGAAATCGATAATTTTAACAACGGAGTATCTTTTATTTGGGGTAGAGATTGCTATCTATTGCTACTATGTGCCCTCCTCCCCTCCCAAACCGACTAATGTCCGCCACTGTTAGCTATTAAACTCATTTAAGAGTGACTATCATGAACTAGGTTCCTAATCCATTGGCATAAAACTATCCCGGCGAAATTCCTTTAAACCAAAAAAATAAAAAATAATCTTATGGTAAATCCTTGTTATCGTCTCATCTCTTAAATAAGTGATCATGAGCTCGGCTCCCGACTCACATAAATATAAGAAAGCAAAATTGAAAAGGGTGTGCTTAATAAATTAAGTTTAGCAATCAATCAGTTTGGCAGCCTAAACATCACCATTCACCAACCTTCATAATTTTATCGGTTCAAGTAGCCATCTTTGTAAAACAACATGATCAGTCGAACTCAGCCGACTGTTACTAGCACTGAACACAATTAGCAGTCTTTGACAGCAATTTGCTACCAGTCATTTTCAGTTAGTTAAATTAGCACTGGAATATTACATTTCTGTATTTGGTCTTTTGGAAAGAATCTATACACAGTTAGTCCAATATCTGCCTAACTCCAATCATAATAAGCTCACAGTAATATGCTCCCTCCGTTCGAGCCAACTCCAGACGTTTGTTCAATATATGTGGGCTGTATGTTAATCAAACGTGAATTGTTGGCAGCCCCAGGACTTCAGACTTCATAAGACATCAGAACTCGGTAAAGATATAAAATGTAACTCAAGAAAAAGCGGATGTCTTGAGGTTGCATGATGTTGGTGTATTTCTTATCACATTCTAATTGCAGGTAAAAGTATTGCAATTTGTAGAAACACAAAGATGGAAAGGAGAATGAATCAAACCATTTACACGGTGTGAAAACGGGTTAAACTTACTGGCCAAATACAGAGTTTCATAAGTTAATTCTTATAACAAGAAATTTAAAGTTACACAGATTACACAGCCTAAATGGCTCACAAAATAAATGCGCTTTTGTATTGCAAAATTATCCGAAGACAACTTCTTTGTGTTTTAAACCAAAGAGTAAAGTTGCGTACATCAGAACCTTATTCCTACATAGGCAAGAATATTAAAGGGTTTGGGTTATAGTATGTTTGTTGTTGTATACTGTACAAATACAAGGCTACATTGTATAATACCAACCCAAAGAACCTACAAAACACTTCAATCGGAAAAGGATGGAACAATAATTCAGCAGACAGGATTCGGGGTATGTTAAATTACAGGGGTTCAACTGAGGAAGAAAGGGATAAATTATGACGAGTGTACCCAAAACTCCTCAAAACCTGACTGTCTCCAAAATTCAATGCCCTTATTATACCTCCGTGACATTGTTCATCAGTATAATGAGGATTGTGATATCCACTGCAGGGCTCACACCCTGTGAAATGCGTCACAAATGACCTCCTCAACGGTCTAGGAGTACCAGCAGCCTCGAGATGCTGCTGCCAAAGAGCGCGATATTCCTCCCCAAATTTCTCAGCGTGCTTCTTTCTTAATTCCGGCACCTTCTTCTCTAATTCCGAGTAATGACGTGTGGAATTATCCAACTTATCAATTACCCCCATAAAGTACCCTTGGAAATCATAGTCAGTCTCGAGGTAGAACTTATCTGCCCATATATCTTTCTCCATCAATATCATGTAGCATAGAGCAGCCTGATCATCTGATGTAGGGTGCTCCATGTTAGGAAATACCGCCTTTTGAATTTGTCCCCATTTTGCGAAGTTTTCAGTCTGTGGTCCAAAGCTAGCCCACCGGTCCAAGATGTTCATAGACCACTGGCAGTTCCGGATCAAGAAAACTCCAGCATTAAGCCCCATTGAGCTCTTATGCTCATATAAAGCATCTGGCCAGCCGTAAACTATCAGATTATAGGCCTTGTACTTCTCCAACGGCAGATTGAAGTCCATGTCTGTGAAGACTGCGTCAGAGTCTATCCACCAAATCCACTCAGCTTCCGGGTGGGACAACATGGCAGCCTTCACTAACGGATACTTGGCCCAATACGCGTACATGCCCTGGTGGAGCAAAACGTTGTTATAGAAGATGTCATGCCCATGAATCCGACAGTAATCCACCTTGTTCTTAAATAGCCTCAACATCAAATGATCCCCGTCTGGGGCTACGCAGGGCATTGGTTGAGACCCGGTTACCATCATAACCCGCTCAACTGATTTATCTAAGGATGGATGAGCGTTAAACCACTGCTGTCGTTTCTCATCCCAATCCTTCACTGGACTATCCATCAAGTAACCGAATTTCGGATCATCATAAAAGGTAGTCAGGTTCAGGTCAGTTTTGTTATCTACGGTAGGAGACGGGGTGATAATTTTACTGGTGTATTCTGAGGGTGAAAATGGAACTGTATTCAAGCTAGGAGTTGTGATCGATGGGAATGACCAGATTACGATGACAGTAACTAAAACACCGCTTAAGAACATAACGCCATCCGAAAGGATGGACGACAGTTTAAGCCGGGCGAGTTTAGACGACATCTCTCTGATATTTTCGCTCACGAAAATACAGAACAGGGTTAATTAATTTCCTGACTGTCTAGAAATGTTTAAGAGGATACTTATGCAGAATTGCAAACCCCTTTGATAAGTCTAACGTAGAAAATTAAATCATTTTATAGCACTGGCTGCTGGTGACTTTGAAACAGTCTGCAGTAAACCCATTCGTTTAGAGACGGCTACAAGTATTCGACACAGGTGCATTTGTACGTGTTGGAATCAGCTATTTTATTATATATACTCGTGTTCATTTTTCTTTTAAAAATAAACTATGCAATTGTCGGAGTAAACTAGCTTCTAATAAAAAGCGTTAAGTAGACTTCGCCATGACAATAACGCAAAATTATTTAATGAATGAAAATTCAGCTTCACGTAAGATAATTATTCAACTATTAAGTAATTAATTGAATAATGTCACAAATTGCAGTAATTCACATTTCATACGCAAAGAATTAAATATAAAGAATATAATGTCGTTGCTAATAAAGAAATAAAGAAAAAGACGGGTGCAAAACTTGGAATTTTTATGCTCTAATAAAAAGAAAAGTCTCACATCCAAGGAATTCCAATATTTTGGATTAGTTAGTGATTGAAAAGTCCTGTTAAATGTTAATAATGGTACAACTAAGGCCTACACAGAATGAGACTAATGCAAATGCAATTATCAACAGACCCCATCAAAGAAATGTTAACGACGGTCGACGGGTTTTTTGTTACTTGGACACTTTGTTTTTTCATCTGTGCCCGTGTTAGACAATCAACAAACACGTTCAAAAAGCAAAACAAAACAAAACATAAAAAAGAGTCGACCATTTGTCATCGAGTCTGATCAACATAGTCTACCACGTACCAAAAGCCCTAGGGGCCATGCATGTTGAAGAAAGTTGGGGTGACAAGTTCAGCTGAATTGGCCAGAAGGTTCATACTTCAATTGGGTTCTTGGATATGTCAGCAATCAGCATATAAAGTCTGACTTTCTTACCAATTATTTTCTGTTACTAATATCCTATGCTTTAAAGTTTAAACTATTGATGCCTAGAGAGGAAAATTCCCCGAAATTACAAAGAAATCTTTAACACCTCTATTGATGCTCTATTGCTCTGGCGTAAGCACCGACTAGTAATAAGCCATCATTCACTGTTTATATCTTCGCATGTTTTGATAACTTGGCCAGGAAAAAAAATTATAGGGTGGTGCGCGAAAATTGGGTTTGAAATCCGTTAGTGTTAGAAACGATGTTGGTTCCCTACTTCCCTTCACCCAGACACTGGAATTAAACTCGGTTAAAGGAGTTGTCGCTATGTAATCTCGATTGTTGCAGCCTAAGAAAAGTAACACTTGCTCCATATGCGGTTATAGTAACTTTAGAAACCTTTATAACTCGGTCATAATACACTCAGTCCATGTGTGGGAATAAATCATTGATGGGGGATGCTAGATGTCACGGTCTATTTCTTTAAGTTGAACGTAATGCGTTGTCATATCTCGTGGCAAGAATACAAGAAAGGAAAACGATTATTAACTAATGTTCATATATACCTTTATCATGTCCTAACAAACTCAATCAGTTCACCCTGTACCCCACAAAAAAAAAACAGATCACGAAAGAACTGCTGAGGCAGCTATCCAAAGTGAGTGACTTCGTACAGAATATAAGAGCACAGTCGAGAAGTAACTAGGGAAATCAGATGCGGGTTTAAAAGACATTGTGTCAACTAGTATGATACAGAAGATCATATAATAGAGATAGGTGAAGAAGACAATTAACCGGAACCCATAAGTAACGAGGATGGTGAATACGCGTTGAACTGAGAAGTTTACATAATAGCAAAAAGCTTCATGCAATTAAGCATGCAAGCTTTGCTGTTATAATACCAGGTAGTAGGTACTACTTCAGAGGCCTCATGTATAATTTCTGTTACGTCTCATAGTAGTGACTTTTATTGAAGAAGTTTTAATAAAAGAGTGTGCACATAAAATTTATGTAATCAACTAGATTAAGACAACTAGACTAACTCGGTGAGGAAAGCCGCATCTGACCACTTCTTTGCTCAGCTAACAGAACGAACATCTACAAGGCTTCAACCGAGGAAGAGTTGGATATATCATGCCGAGTGTACCCAAAATTCCTCAACACCTGACTATCTCCAAAATTCAAGGCCCTCACCATCCCTCCTCGACATTGCTCGTCAGAATAAATTGGGTTACGCTCACCACTACAAGGCTCACATCCTGTGAAATGTGTCACAAATGGCCTACTTGAGATTCTGGATGTGCCTAAACCATCAAGGTACTCCTTCCAAAGAGCACGATATTCTTCCCCGAATTTCTCTGCGTGTCTCCTCCTTAATTCCGGCACCCTCCCCTCTATCTCCGCATAATGGCGTGTCACATTCTCAAAGTTATTGATTATCGCCATAAAGTATCCTTGGAACTCATAGTCAGTCTCAAGGTAGAACTTATCTGCCCATCTATCTCTCTCGATAATGATCATGTAGCATAGAGCTGCTTGATCATCTGAGATTGGGGCCACCTTGTCAGCAAAAATAGACTTCTGAATTCGGCCCCATTTCGCAAAGTTTTCAGTCTGTGGACCGAAACTGGCCCACCTGTCCAACAGGTCCATAGACCACTGACAGTTGCGGATCAAGAATACCCCTGCATTTAGCCCCATTGAGCTATTCTGTTTATATAAAGCATCAGGCCAGCCGTACGCTATCAGGTTATAGGCCTTGTACTTCTCCAATGGCAGATCAAAGTCCATGTCGGTGAAGACTGCATCCGAGTCCACCCACCAGATCCACTCTACTTCTGGGTGAGACAGCATTGCTGCCTTGACTAACGGGTACTTGGCCCAGAAGCCGTACATCCAAGGGTGGAGCAGAACATTGTTATAGAAAATATCATGCCCGTGGATCCGACAGTAGTCCACCTTGTTCTTAAACAGCCTCAACATCAAATGATCTCCATCTGGGTTTGTACAGGGCGCTGGTTGAGACCCGGTTACCATCATAACCCGCTCACCCGACCTATATAAGGACGGGTGGGTGGTGAGCCACTGGTGTCGCTTCTCGTCCCAATTTTTAATTGGGCTATCCATTAAAGAACTGAAATGCGGGTCCTCATAGAATGTGGTACTAGTAAAATTCAAGGTGTCGGGTTTAGTGGCCAAGGATGGCGGAGTAGGTGAAGGGAATGAAATGGAAGGAAGGGTGATGGATGGGAAAAAATAGACTATGATGAAGGTAGCCAACATGCCGTATAAGAACATTATGCCATCCGAAATTGTGGACGACACTTGAAGTTGGCCGCGGATTTTAGACATTGTTTTAGACACCATAAGAGAAACTTTGTTCTAATACTGCCTAGAAACAATAGAGTACACTTATGCGAAAAGCTTTGTTGTGATCAAAGTCCGAAAAGCAAATCAATTTATGCATTTACAAAAATCACCCAAGTAATTTTTATACATAACATCGGAATGCAATCAAGGCGAATGATAAATTAATCAAAGTTATTTAGTGAACAATTAGTCAGATTTCACACATGTTTGCAGTTAATGCAGGAATCACAATAACAAAGAAAGAAACCATATTTTTATAAGGATTTTACAAGGGAATCGAATTGTAGTTTCGGCCCTGCCATTTCATTAATGGATTGTAATACATTTTTTCAACTTAGGACAGATTAATCACCAATAAATTAAGGAAACTATTAAGTACAAGATTCATGAATTGAGCTTTGAGCATATGAGATGATTCAAAGATCATGGTATTACCAATCAAGCATGTGAGAGTATGACAGTAAGGTGCAGCATGAAAGTCAACTATGTCTATTGGCTATACCCTGAAGTGCAAATTTTGTTCAGGAAAAACTCTCTTTTCAACCGGCCACTCGACACCATATGGCAAATCCGAATATGAGAAACTTGAAACTGTCAAATTTGGATCTAGGTTGAGTGTCCTTCCTACATGATCTACTGTGAGACAGTCACATAGATACCGTGACTTTATTGGCCATTGGTTCAACTACGTCCAATATCGCAATTTTTTGTACCATGAAAGTAAATAGGTTCTCTTTTTAGAGTATCCTTCACATAATCAATCTTCCTCCCAAAAACATCCAAAAGGTTAGAATAATTTGCATCCAACAAAGTTATAGACTTAAGTTTTTAGGCGAAACTGTATCAGGCACGGCAGGAAATTTGTGTTTTCAGGTATACGAAGAAAATGAAAACTACCAGTAACATAGGTATCAGAAACATCTCAAATCTCAATATTGATCTCTTCAGATGCCAATTTGTACACAAGCGGAACATCACCAAATTTGAGCCTAAATCATTTGTCTATTCGACTCTAAAAAGCAAAAATGAAAGCAAAAATGAAAGCAAATGAAAGCAAACGGAAGCTCACATAAAGCATACCAACATCGTTTTCTAATGAATTGCTAGAGAACATATGAAGTGTAAGGCCAACTCAACACCGAAAATGTATGTCTGAACAAATACTCCCTTCGTTTCTGAAATACCTTTTGCATTTAACACAATATAAGAATTTACAAGTCGGTTTTAGAAATATCAATACTTGTACTTTTGTTATTAGTCTGTCCTAACCCGGTAAAAATACAAAAATAAAAGTATTGATAGATCTAATCCAACTCCGTGCTTGTAAAAATAAAAAAGTGGAAGGTATTTCTGAAGCGGGATTATATTTAAAATACGTTTGACAGTATTGAACTGTTCCAAGAAGCACCTTGTAGGAAGCTGGCCATGAGGATGATAGAATACTTACAATATTCCCAATTGCCAGTCATTGACTTTGAAGATCTGATCTAATCTCACAACGTGGGAAATTGTATCTGCAACTGAAACCATTAATTATAGGCATCATCTGTATCCTCCCATTTTCTCTCTACAATGCTCTGTCTTATCTGTGGAGAAAACAAAAACATAGATTCCTCAGAGATTACTTGAGATTAAAGAGTGCAAAATAGACAAAAAAAACGCGTATAGAAGCACAAATAATACGAGTATAGAATTATAAATAATTGATCACTGAATTTTGAGCAAATTAATTGGAACAAATTAACTATGCATACAAAAGATTCAGGAATATGGAGACGGGCTGAGCCGAGGCTTACAGTAGACAAGGCAAGCGGTTAATGTAGTTTTCATTAGGGATCGTTTAGAAACAACAATCTCTACCTTCAACATAATCGAAAGGTTGAGCACCCCATCCAACCCCAATCAAGCCATAGGCGGATGTTCTGGATGTATTGGTGTAATGTTGATACCCTGATGACTCGGTGATCAGTTAGTAAAATGGTATTGTAAAATGTAAAGGAAGGTAATGTGTAATGTTGCCGCCCCTAGATATAGTTGTATAGAACTAACATTAACAAACTAACTATCCCGAAAATAATGTGCAAAAACAGGGTTAAATCAAGAACAGCGCAGAAGCACTATGGCATACAAAGATGTACGCAATTCATTTGAAAAAACGTTCCTAATACAGGAGTGTGAACAAGAATTTTCTGTCGTACAAATTATATAAAAGTCAGCAAGGCTAACTTAATTGAAAATAGCTAACCAGAAGAACCTATAAAACACAGACACTCGCAATGCGACAATGACTGTTACATTGGAAGTTTTAAGGAAGGAAACGGAATTACAGGAGTTCAACTGAGGAAGAGTTGGTAAGATCTTTGCGAGTGTACCCGAAATTCCTGAGAACCTGACTATCTCCTAAATTCAGAGCCCTCACCATCCCTCCCTCACATTGTTTGAGAGTATACATTGGATTGCGATCCCCGTTACAGGGCTCACATCCTGTGAAATGTGTCACAAATGGTCTTCTCGAGGTTACTGATGTGCGAGATTCATTAAGGTACTGTTTCCAAAGAGCTCGGTATCTTTCCCCTGATTTCTCTGCATGTCGCCTCCTTAATTCTGGCTCCTCCTCCTCTATTTCCATGTAATGATCTCTCGCTTCCTCAAAGTAATCAATTACATCTGCAAAATATCCTTGGAAGTAATACTCAGTCTCCAAGAAGAACTTGTCTGCCCATATCTCTTTCTCGATCAAGATCATGTAGCATAGAGCCGCTTGATCATCTGATATGGGTGACGTCTTATCAGTAAATACCGACATTTGAAGTTGGCCCCACTTCGCGTAGTTTTCAGTCTGTGGGCCGAAGCTGACCCACCGATCCAAGATGTTCATGGACCACTGGCAATTTCGTATCAAGAAGACACCAGCATTAATCCCCATTGAGCTCTTCAGTTTATAAATAGTGTCGGGCCAGCCGTAAGCTATGAGGTTATAGCCCTTGTACTTCTCCAAAGGCAGATCGAAGTCCATGTCAGTGAAGACTGCGTCAGAGTCCACCCACCAGATCCACTCCGCTTCCGGGTGGGCCAACATTGCAGCCTTGACTATCGGATACTTGGCCCAAAATCCGAACATCTTTGGGTGGAGCAAGACATTGTTATAAAAGATGTCGTGCCCATGAATCCGACAATAATCCACCTTGTTCTTAAAAAGCCTGAGCATCAAATGATCACCCACACGGTTAGCGCAGGGCTTTGGTTGAGACCCGGTTACCATCAAAACTCGCTCTTTCGATCCAGCGAAAGAGGGATGGCTGGCGAGCCACTCCTTTCGCTTCTCGTCCCAATTCTTGATTGGTTTATCCATGGAGTAACCAAACAGTTTGTCATCATAGAATGTAGTGACATTCTCATCGTCAATTGGAATTGTCGATATGGATGGTGGTGGGATAAATGAAGGAGGCATGGAGGATGGAAAACACCAGACAATGATAAGGATAGCTAACATGCCCGATAAGAACATAACGCCATCCCTATAAGCAGATGATGCTTTTAGTTGACGGCGGGATTTCATCATGTTTTCCAGTTTTGGTGATTGCTCTATGTTTTACCTCACTTTTAATGTAAAAGACAAGATGAAGTTGAATGTTCCTAAAAGTTTTTGTTGTGATCAAATCCCAAGAGTAAATCATTTTATAGCATCAAAACAACAACTAATCAAGTCAGTTTAAAAATTACATTGACTATGGCATGCTAGCCAGGAGGATTATTATTTAATCTCTGTTCGACTCGGTCCAAAGCATCAACAACCTTCTTCAAAAACGTGCTGAGGTGATCTTAACTTCAAATAATTGACTAATTAATTGAAGAATTAGTCATATTCTGGACATGTTTGCACCAACGGTATGAATCATGATTAAGATTCCTCGTCATAGTAATCAACCGTATGGAAGCATGACAGCAACGTGCAGAATCAAAGTCAACTGTCTGCTGGCTAACCTCATCTGAGTTGCCAACTTGGTTAAGAAACCTCATATGAGAATATGAAATTACCTGGGTAAATTTGTTTCCAAAAGCCGCTTCAAAGCATACGTCAACATTGTAGAGCGCCACAGCGGTGAAAACAGCGTTTGGGTGATCCAATAACATTAACCCCAGTACCTTGCCTCTATGTAACAGCACAGTAAAACAGTGTTTGAAAGGTCCATAATGAAATTGCGTCGAGAATCACAGTATAACTGTCACTTCACAATTACAAACATAACTAATTCAGGTCAGCTAGTCATTCTCCTCTATTTCATGACTCCATCATAATCCTTGACCAAGAAAAATCAATCAACTGGCACAAAGGTTGCATAAGCATGACAGTGCTTAGGCCTTAGGGTGCTCGACGCCATTTTGTCAACTGGGCACGATAAATTGGGCCTAAGTCAGGCCATTTTGTGGCGTGGCCTGTGGGAACCACACAAGGCACAGTCCGACACGACCCAGTTACACACTTTATTGCTACCATTCAAATTGACAAAATGAGGTCAAGGAAATAGGTCTTTGTGTTCCAAAACAGGGTTCAAACTTCAAACAAACACGCCACATAGCATGCCATTTCGACATTGTTCAACGACTTCGAATGTGTGTCATAGTTTGATTACGAAGTACTCCGTATTAAATATGCTCAAGAATACATTAAATTATGTTTGATAACAAATTAACAACAGTAAAAACAAGGAGTATATTTGTTTTCAATAAACAACATTGCACTAGTATAACTCACACACGGTTTTCAACTAATTGAGATTGATAATTCTTGTTTAGACATGATATATCCGTCTCAAACTTAAAACGTGTCAAATAGGATAAACATGATAAACAACAAAATATTTGTCTCATTAAACAGCACTACAGCAGGCAAGTTCTTTCATTAATATTAATGAGAAACCGTCTCACACGAGAATCTTCCCAGATGGATTCTAACAACAACCATTACTATTTACTAAACAAAGCGCGCAAATGGCAAAATTAAGAAGACGAAGTAACTTACAAGCACGTCGCAGAAATGAGCAAATAATTTGATGCATGTGTTGGGCAAGACATTACCAAAAATCAGGTATCAAATTGGAATTCTTTTGACTTTGATAATGTATTATCAGAATTATCACTACACAATTCAATTTTCTCCCTAAAACCATTAATTCTCTCTTTAAAACGCTGCGTTTTGAAATTATGGAATTGAATTTCCAATTCAGTTTCAAAACCATAATTAAGAATTTGAGACATCCTTTGAATTGGATACAGGAATTGAGAAGCCATGGATGATGGATGAGCAGCTTTGGACGGTTGAACCGGTGGTTTTTTCTCTTTTCTTTTTCTTTGATTAAACAGGTGATTTGGTAAACTTACTTTTCAGTTTTCACCCTCTTTCTGTATTCCATACGTAATAAATACTCCGTAGTTTTTTGTTTGTTGGTCACTTTAATATGTGCCCCATGGTCGAGAGGGAAGTGGGTCGTGTCTCGTGCCGGCCACCGTATTAAGAGAAGAAACTGGCACGGCTAGGTACGTAAAAGTTGGCTGCCTTGCCTGTGAATTGGAAATGGCGGTCTTGGCACGACCCAGAGCGTGCCGTGTCGTGTCGTGCTAGGACGTGTCCATGCAAATCCTCTACTTTAACCCTATTTATTCGTAGTTTGAGTGTACCAAGGCATCCCAAAGCGTGTCGTGCCCAAAGGGTCTTCTCGTGCAGTGGTGGGTCGTACCAATCTCGTGTCATGCTAAAATGTGTTATAGGTCATGTCGGCCCACGTGCCCAATTCAATATGTTCCTTCAATACCTAAATAGTTAGGGCACATATTAAAGAGTTTTAGATGGGAAATTTGACGATAAGTATGACCTTGGAATCTGAAAAAGTGTGATTTATTATTTCAATTTTTCATTTTTGGGCGTCTTATTCGTTTGTTTACTAGTTTATATTAGGAGTGCTATTGATAGGTGAATTGATCCGAACTTGTCATTCAAAAACACTAACCACGTACAAATGGTCCTCCCATCTTTTTAACATTTATGCTAAAGTCAAAGGTAAACAAATGAACGAGACAAATAGGAAGACGGTAGTCGAGGCTTACCGTAGTCGAGGCAAGCGAATGGACAAAGCCAAACTACTTATTAAAGTGTGTGCGTTCACCATTCTTATATTCTGAATTAGCAATCGGTTAACATAGTTTTCAACATAAGCGAAAGACTGAGCACATCCAACCCATGATCAAGCCACAGGCAGTTGTTGTGGATGTATTGGTATAATGTTGATACCCCGGTGGCTCGGTGAGTTAGTAAAGTGGTATTGACACAATAAATATCCCAAAAATAATGTGCAAAAACAGGGTTATATCAAGGACAGTGCGGGAGTGCGCCCAAGAATTTTCTGTCTTACAAATTACTTGGTGGAAAATAGGCAACCAGTAGAACCTAGAAAACATACACACTCGCAAGGCGAAAATGACTACTGTTGCATCAGAACGCTAAGAGGGCGGAATTACAGGAGTTGAACTGAGGAAGAGTTGGTTAGATCTTTGCGAGTGTACCCGAAATTCCTGAGAACCTGACTATCTCCTAAATTCAGCGCCCTTACCATCCCTCCCTCACATTGTTTGAGAGAATACATAGGATTGCGTTTCCCACTACAGGGTTCACATCCTGTGAAATGTGTCACAAATGGTCTCCTCGATGTTACTGATGTGCGAGACTCATTAAGGTACTGTTTCCAAAGAGCTCGATACCTTTCTCCTGATTTCTCTGCATGTCGCTTCCTTAATTCTGGCTTCTCCTTCTCTATTTCCATGTAATGAGTTTTCGCTTCGTCAAAGTGATCAATTACATCCATAAAATATGCTTGGAAGTAATACTCGGTCTCCAGGTAGAATTTGTCTGCCCATTTCTCTTTCTCGACCAAGATCATGTAGCATAGAGCTGCTTGATCATCTGATATTGGTGACGTCATATCAGTAAATTCCGACATTAGAATTTGGCCCCACTTCGCGTAGTTTTTAGTCTGTGGGCCGAAGCTGGCCCACCGGTCCAAGATGTTCATAGACCACTGGCAGTTTCGGATCAAGAAGACTCCAGCATTAAGCCCCATTGAGCTCTTATCTTTATATAAAGTGCCGGGCCAGCCGTAAACAATGAGGTTGTAGGCCTTGTACTTCTCCAAAGGCAGATCGAAGTCCATGTCGGTGAAGACAGCGTCCGAGTCCACCCACCAGATCCACTCCGCTTCTGGGTGGGCCAACATTGCGGCCTTGACTATGGGATACTTGGCCCAGAATCCGAACATCCGAGGGTGGAGCAAGACATTGTTATAAAAGATGTCGTGCCCATGAATGCGACAGTAATCCACCTTGTTCTTAAAAAGCCTCAGCATCAAATGATCACCCACACGGTTTGCACAGGGCTTTGGTTGCGACCCGGTTACCATCATAACCCGCTCTCTCGATCCAGAGAAAGACGGGTTGCTGGCGAGCCACTCCTGTCGCTTCTCGTCCCAATTATTGATTGGTTTATCCATGGCGTAGCCAAACTGTTGGTCATCATAGAATGTAGTGACATTCTCCTCGTCAGCTAGAATTGTCGACATGGATGGTGGTGGGTTAAATGAAGGGGGCATGGAGGATGGAAAACACCAGACTAGGATAAGGAGAGCGAACATTCCCGATAAGAACATAACGCCATCCCTAAAAGCAGATGACGCTATTAGTTGACGGCGGGGTTTTACCATGTTCTCCAGTTTTGGCGGTCGCTCTATGTTTTTCATCACTTTTAATGTAAAAGACAAGATGAAGATGAATGTTTTTCCTCACTTTTAATGTTCTCTATCAGCCTAAAACCTTTTGCTGTGATCAAATCCCAAAAGTATTATCATTTTATAGCATCTAAATCACCTAATTAAGTTAGTTTAAAATTATCATAAATTATTGCATGCTAACAAGGAGGATCTTAATGCAACAACCACCTTCTTCAAATACGTGCAGAGGTGATCATAACCTCAAATAATTGAGTAATTAATAAAACAATGAGTCACATTCTGGACATGTTTCCGCCCGCTGTACAAATCATGATTAAGATTCCTGGTCATATTGATCAAGCATACCAAAGCATGACAGCAACATGCAGAATCAAAGTCAACTGTCTGTAAGCTAAGATAATTTTAGACGCCAACTTGGTTACGAAACCATCATATGAGACTACCTGGGTAAATTTGTTTCCAAAGCTGTCTCAACTCTCAAAGATTACGTAAACATTGTACAGCGGTGAAAACCGCATTTGGATGGTCTAATAACATTAACCCAGTACCTCAAAGATCATCATAAACATTGCGAGGGCCTTGCCTCTATGTTGACAGAGCACTAGAACAGTGTTTGAATGATTCGTAATGAAATTGCGTCGAGAATCACAGTACATAACTCTCGGTTCAGAATTATATGTATAACTAATCTACTTAGTTAACCTCCTCTATTTCATGACTCCATCAAAATCCTTGACCAAGATGGATTTTGGGGGGTGGCCTAAATGGGAACCACACAAGGCACAGTCCGACACGACCCATTTACACACTTTATAGCTAATTAGCTACCATTAAAAATTAACAAAATGAGGTTAGTAAAGCTTATTTAGCGAAACACGTCACATAGCATGCCATTTCTACAACCTACAAGCACTTTATAGCTAATATGCTTGATAACAACAGTAAAAACAAGGAGTATATTTCTTTCAACAAACATTGCACTAGTATGGCTCAAACGCACTTACACACGGTTTTCAACTAATTGAGCTAGCAAGCTATAATCGGGTGCACAAAGAGAGCCGTTTAACTTAAGACGGTCTCACACAAGAATAGATGATAGCCAACTGAGACAAATGCGCATTAATAGTGCATGCAAATCTGTCATGGGACATGGTGCTTAGTTCTACACTCAGTTTTCGCAAACAAGATGAGAAGTCCACCAACACACCTTCCAAAACACAAAAGATGGATATAGCCGTCTCAAACTTAAAACAAGTCAAATAAAATAGACGCGATAAAAGCGAAGATGAGCAGAATGCCTAGAGGGATCAACACAATATTTGTTTCATCTATACAGGTGGGTGTTATTACTTATTCCATCCGCATTAACCTTAAGACGAATATGCCCGTCTTCCACGAGAATCTTCCAAAATGGACTCCCACAACCACCGTTAACAGACAAACAAATAAATAAATCCCAAATGGCAAATTAAAAACTCAAAATTACTTACAAGCACGTCGCAAAATTGAGAGGATAATTTGAATGGCTTGTGTTGGCACGTCTGTTACGCAAGAAACCATATTCTCCCTAAAACCATAAACGAAGAAACCCATAATTCTCCTTTAAAACGCTGCGTTTTGGAATATGAAGTTGATTTCAAGAACATGATTTCAGTAATACTAACTGAAATCATGAAATTGAATTTCAAATCCAATTCCAAAATAACAATTCGAATTGGTTAGAGGAATTGGGAAGCCATGGATGAGCATGAGCATGCCGGTGGGTGAACATCATGGACCGCTGGTTTTTTCTTTTTCTTGGATTAAAGCGGTGGTTTGGTAAAGTATCAAAATCCCCTTTTTTAAGGTTTTTCTTTAGCCACAAATTTTCATTTACAACTAACAACCGTTGTAAAGTATAAAACGCTATCCGTCTTAAATTTAAGACGAGTGCAGTACCATACTACTTGCGTTAAGACTTAAGACAAATATATCTCCCATTGGCTATAAATTACAAGGGTTACTTCTCTACGGAGTAGGACTTGTGAACTTGTGATCAGCCAGAGTTAGTCTTTGATTTTCATGTTTGTACTCCGTATATGTTAACTAGTTTAATTGGTACGGAGTAATAAATAATTTTGCTTGTGAATTGTGATGGTCTCTTCAAAGAGACCTCTCCCTTCCCCTCGCCACTTACCCCAAAGTTACGGATTTTATCTGTCACAAATGAGAATCTGTGAGCCGGTAAAGTTATGAGCAGTGGTATTCATGACCTATTCATGACCTAAAGAAATTATCTCATTAGTGAATAAGTTATTTGATTAGTCTAGTAAATTTAGTTGGAAACTATTTAGTAAATGAGTCTAATTAGTGATAGAAATTAATTTCATGTAATGAGTACATAAGAACCCCGTCAGCATCAAACAACTACACGAATTAGATTAAGGTTGAGGCAATCCCCCTTAAAACTATTTGATTACCATTTCTTCATTTTTCCCGCCTAACCACCACCCTTGCTATTGGGCCATCTATTCTCGATTGGGCCTGATTGATAAATTGGTGAATCTATAAGTTCAACCACTTTTTTTATGGAGGGAGTAATATAAGTTCTCGATTGGGCCTGATTGATAAATTGATGAATCTATAAGTTCACTACAATGGTACGTAATTTAACTGAACAAATTACGGGCTGAAATGGTCCGATATCTTTGTACACATAACTGATTAGTCTACAAATCAAATCCCCCTTAAAACTAATAGATTACCAAAACTACTTATTTTCCCGCCTAACACCACTTATGCTACTATTGGGCCTCTTTTTCAATACCCCTTAATGAAATCCATCTTTATACGAGAGTATGTAAAGTGCTACTATTGGGCCTAACACCACCTATGCTACTATTGTGTATAACGATCTGATATTTTTGGCCCAATAATTTTCGAGTAT
>JAYMSF010000350.1:0-17031 GCA_036897335.1 Silene vulgaris | reverse complement strand
TACGGACATGGCGTTTTAAGAAAAATACAAAGGCCCGGCCCACTAACCCGTCCCGAACCCGCCAACCTGCTTGTCCGTGGGCCAAAAATTAAACGTGAGCCCGGCCCATGTCCGGCCCAAGCCCGCATTTGGACACCTCTAAACAGAATGTTTTAAAGAAGGCTTTAGCCGGAAAGTCCAAAAAGCCTACCTTTATGACGAATGAAATATGAGAAGATATAGATGAGAAGGCATTTTTGCAATTCAATTATGTTTGTCGCAAGAAGTGTTACATGAGGTGATTAATGAAAAGTCCGCTTCAAGCATATAGACTAAGTTGGAGTCTCTTTACACTAAAAGCTTTACGAACAAACTTCGTTTGTAAGAGCGTCTATGTCCGTATGTCAGAAGGTACTTCTATCTAAACTTACCTTGATGAGTTTAATTCTATTATTGTTGGGGAACCTTGATCTTACCAATGATGATGAGGATGAAGCCGTGTTACTTATTGTTTAACTACCACCCTCATGTAAACACTTTAAAGAAATAATGCTATATGGAAACTAGGTTACATTGTTCTTTAAAGATGTCAAGTCCCACTTATTGTCAAAAGAAAATTAATTAGGAACATTGGGTGTGAAGGCTGGTAGTGAGAGGGGGAACTTTTGAGAAAGGTAGTACTAGTAAGAACAACGCACATCAAATCTAGAGAGAAAAACTCAAACAATCTGAAGCTCATGCTGAGGCTAGTATTGCTAAGATCAGATTAGATGGGATATTATTATTATTATTATTATTATTATTATTAGCATTGACCAAAGGTTTAGATTTGATTGGGTTCTTGATTCTGGCTGTACATTTCACAGGTCACCTAATAGAGACTCGTTTACCGCATACGAACTAGTTGATGGTGGTCTTGTTTTGACGGGCAACAATGCTATATAGGTACGATCAAAATCAAGACACATGATGGTGTTACTAGAAAGTGTTAGACTCATTCCTGATTTGAAATGAAATCTCGTCTTTTTAGGCACCCGTGAATCACTTGGGTGTAAATACACAACTGAAGGTGGGTGGAGTATTGAAAGTGTTCAAAGGTGCTCTTGTATTATCAAAGGCAAAGCGATATTGTAGTTTATGTAGTTTATATGTGCTGCGGGTAGACCTGTCTAACAGGTCGATTGTGCGGGATAGTTTCAGGTGTGGGTCTTTTGTATTTCCGGTCGGGGAAAATACAGGTAAGTCTATACGGGTTTCGGTTAAAAAAAAAGGGCCCATCAACAAATTTTTCTAACATTTTTAAAAACTTCTTTTATGACGTAATTCCTACCATATGTTTTGTCTCCTCCTGCTCGTCTTAGTCATCTTAATTGTCACCAATGTCACTATCACCACCATCATCATCATCATCATCATCATCATCATCATCTTCGCTAACTCGCAAAGTACAGAAGTGAGGCTCAGATGACATGGCATGCGGTTCGAGGTGATAAGCATCCAGTTCGAGGTCAGTAGGAATGTTGATGTGGCACGGGGGTTCAAGCTCATGACGTGGCAATGTTGTCTTGGATAGCACACGGTCCGAGGTGATAAGGTGGCAGTGCTGATGTAGAATGTGCTTCGACGTTTCGAGGTGATGAGGTGACATGTGGTTCGAGGTGATGAGGTGACATGCGGTTCGAGGTGATGATGTGGCATATATACATATTTTTCCTCAAAATTTTATAAGTTAATGAACATTGTGTATATTTTAAGGAAGATATATTATCCCGCTACACATCGAGTTTTAACCTGCTGTTTACGGGTTAAAGCGGGTTCGAGTATCTTTTAGGTTTGGGTTGAAAAACCGGTTTATTTACTGGTCGAGTTAGGGTCGGGTTTCGGGTCGGTCAATACAAAAATGAAGTTTTCTCCACTTTTAAGGAGTGGAAAACCTTAACTGAAGACCAAACGGGTAAAAAGGTTAAAAGATTGAGAACCAACGATGGTCTTTAATTCTGTTTGAACAAGTTTAACGATTTCTGCAAAAAGGAAGGTATTTCCCGACATTACACCATTCCTCGTACTCTACAACATATTGGAGTTGTAGAACGTTTTGGAGTGTGTGTGTTATATGCTCTCTCATCCTGGCTTGGGCAAAGAATTTTGGGCTGAAGTGGCAAACATTGCGTGTTATTTGAGAAATCGCTCGCCTACTGGATCACTTGATTGTAATATTCCAAAACAGGTAACCCTTTTGATTATTCCAATCTTCTAATATTTTAGTGTCCTGCTTATGCTCATGTCAGCATGGGAAAATTGGAACCTCGAGCTAAAAAACACATTTTCTTAGGTTTTGGTTTAGGGGTTAAAGGCTATCGTTTATATATCTTCCATCTGGTACAACATTTTATAGCTAAAATGTAACCTTTAATGAAAGTGCTATGTTAGCTTCTGGAAAAGATGTTTTCATAATATTACAAGTGATCAAGGGAATAGTACAGAGAAGTTGGAGTTTGTGGTTGAGTCCCCAAAATAAGAGGAAGATGTCCACAATAACGTCTATCACAGAGACGAGGTTTACCACAACTGTGGTCTATGGCTCAAAATCATCCAGATCAAAGACTAAGAAAGACGCCTCAAAGATAAATTAACCAAACTGCCAACATCGTATGCTTTGGTTGCTGCAAGAGATTGATAATTTTGGTGAGCCTAAAAGTTAATGTGAGGCTATCTCTAGTGCAGATTCCGCTCCGCTAAGGAGGCTGAAAGGCTTCATAAAAGTATAACTTGGGATCTAGTAAAACTACCTGAAGGTAAATGAGCTATAAGTTGCAAGTGGCTCTCTAAGAGAAAAGAAGTGAGAATGCAAGGTGTATAGCACGATATGTTAGCAATGGCTTTGATCAACAAGAAGACATTGATTTCAGTGAGGTTTTTTCTCCTTCTCCTGTTGTTCATCATACCTTGATTTGTGTATTACTTGCTCCTGTTGCTTTGCATGACTTGGAGTTGGAGCATTTAGATGTGAAAAACTGCTTTTCTTCATGGTAATCTTGGAGAAGAAATTTATATCCATCAGCCCGAGGATTTATAGTTCCTAATAGAGAGAACTATGTATGCCGTTTGAAGAAATCTCTTTTTTGGCCTGAAGCCGTCTCCGAGACAATGGTACAAAAGGTTTGATTCTTTGATGGTATGCATCAGACAGGTCGTTTATATACTTGTTGCTTTATGTTGATGATATGTTAATTGCGGCACGAGATAAACTGATGTGAAGGATTTGGGTCTTGGAATGGAAATTAGCATGGATTGTGAAGTAGGAAAACTGTTATTATCCCAGAATTATGTGGAAGATGCTTGACCGATTTAACATGAAACAGTAAACCTGTTGCTATTTCTCTATCTGCTCATTTTAAATTGTCATTTGAACATTGTCTAAAGACACAGGAAGACAAAACGCGCATAACATATGTCCGTTATTTTCTAATGCCGTCGGAAGTTTGATGTATGCCATGGTGTGTACTCAGCCAGATTTAGATTTGGCCTCGGCCTCTGCTGTTAGCGTAGTTAGCAGATTCATGCATAATCCAGCATAACCCCGCTGGCGTTGTTTGTTAAGTTGACGATGATTATGGTGGTGCTTTGGATCGAAGAAGGTCTCTTTGATCCTACATCTTTACATTTTGTTGCTCCGCTATCAGTTGGTATTCTTCCCTTCAAGCCATTGCGGCTTTCTCAACCAGAAAAGCAGAATATATTGCTGCTACTGAAGGGATAAAAGAAGCTGTATGACTATTGACTCTAAGGTTTAGTAAGTGAACTTGGTATACAAGACATTTTAGTTGTATTTTGTGATAGTCAAATGCTGTCTACTTGACAAAGACTAGCAAAGATCACTCGAAGACCAAACACACTGATATTAAGCACCACTTTGTAAAAGATATTGTTGCTGCGGAAGATCTCGCTGATAAGCTAACCAAAGTCCAAACCACTTTCATTAGCTAAGTTTAACCCTTGCCTTAACTTAGCTGATATTAGTCGGCGAAATGGCGAGTGAAGTTAGATATTTGTGGGATTAATTGGTGCCTCACCATTCCACAATAGAACAAGAGAGAAAATTTCCTTATACTATTTTTGTCATCTTACTATTCTGCTCATCCTTTTTTTCTAAACAAGGAGTTGTTATTATTGGAGTTATTATTATTACTTAATGTTAGGTGAAATCTCTCCTTTAGGCATAGTTTCCGAGACGTTATAGGAAACCAGTTTCATGAGAGTATTATAAATATACTTCTCATCGTTTAGGTTGTAAAATTACGATAATTACAATTATTATAAATATTTCTCTCCATGTTTATTCTACTCTCCCATTTTTAGCATTATGGATTCTGTCTCTTGCTGTTATATTTTTATCATCTTTATTAAGTTCTTTAAATCTTTGGCCAAATCTCCGCACTCTGAATCCCTGGAGATAGGAAAAGAGGAAGGGAAGGGAGGAGGAAGGGAGCGAAGGGAAAAGGAGGGGGATAATTTTCCCTCCAAATTTCTCATTTGTTGGAAAGTTTTTAATTTGCGTTGAAGGAGGGATATGGAGGGATCCAATTTCCTCCCCGCCAGATCTTTCCGCCTCCATTTTCTATACAAACAAAGAAAATAACCTTATGTCATTTCCCTCTCCTCTCTTTCTTTCCATATTCCCCTATCCAAACACACCCAAGTCTTGGTTACATAATTGTGCATATAGTGCTCCCTTACTTTGCTCAATAAGTAGAACATATTTAGAAAACATCGCAAATTTTGATAAGTTCTTCAAAATTATTGACTTAACTTCACGTAATGTAATCTTTTTATCTTTCTTTGTCCTTCAACTTTTAGTCGAGAAACTGGTGCTCTTAATCGGATAATTGATCGAGGTAGCCGTGCCATAAATTTCATCCTCTCATCTATGGTGTTTAACATTGTTCCTACAATTTTAGAGGTATGGCTCTGTATTTTATGTATGAGGCTTTGAGTTTCTTTTTTTTTTTTTTTTTTCATGTCATGCTGTTCTATTGCCATAATCTTTTTAATCGTTTAATTTTAATATCTTTGAAACATTTAACTGATACCTTTTTAGATATCTATGGTATCAGGTATACTAGCTTACAAATTTGGGGCTCCTTTTGCATGGATTACTTCCTTGTCGGTCGCTGCATATGTGGCTTTCACATTGAGTGTGACACAGGTAATGTAACTACCACCACTATTTTATGTAGAAAGTATGTGATTTACGTCTCAGGGCTATCTTACTATACTACTCGTATGTCTATATTATCTTACAGTGGCTATGTATTACATAAAGCTCAGCTACTTGTGAAAACTTAATTAAATAACCCTCTCGTCCTTTTGAGATGAACCATTTGTATACACATCCACAAAGAAACTATGGTCTCCAAGAAGACGTGCAACAAATTATACCACATAAAATAAATGTGTGGAAACTTGATCAAGTCTCTGCTAGTCTATCTCACATCCTTGACCCGTATACCTGATGTTTACAATATGGATTACAAGTGTACAACATATGGAATATACAAATATATCCATCATTTTCATATATCCTATTGTTGCAAAATGCTGATACATTCAACTTAATGCATCACAATAATCCATGATTTTTCTGTTATGTGTCAACAATCTTTGTTCTCCTCTCATAATGATACTTTGTCATTAAGGATTTCTGATATGGTACTTGGATCCCACATTACAACTTTAAGCTATGGTAATATGGTATCTGTACTATCTATGTGCAAGTCAATCTTGACTCGAGTGTTCATTTTTGTTAAAAAAATTTCCATCATCAACAGTGGAGGACAAAGTTTAGAAAGGCCATGAATAAAGCTGACAATGATGCAAGTACAAGAGTAATTGATTCACTTATTAACTATGAGGTATGTTTCACCTTCAAGTCCAACATGGAATAATTCTGATGATTCCATTTTATATGTAAAATTCTGATTCCTATTTGTCGTCTTTTGTAGACTGTAAAATATTTCAACAATGAGAATTTCGAAGCAGAGAAATATGATGAGTTTTTGAAGAGTAAGTCTTCTGGGTATTATGCTTTCATGTCGTTTTGATTTTACTCTGTCACCTGAATCCCTAGTCATCACTTAATACTTTATTTCTTACACATGAATCATTTTGAGCTGATTGATCTTTGTATTTGTATTTAAACCAGGGTATGAAGATGCTGCACTAAAGACTCAACGTAGTCTTGCCTTTCTCAACTTTGGCCAAAATGTAATATTCAGTACAGCTCTATCAATGGCTATGGTTTTGTGCTCTCATGGTATAATGGAGGGACGGATGACAGTCGGTGATTTGGTATTCTACTCTCTAGTCTGCTTGAACTGATACAATTCTGTTTCTTTGTAAAGGCGACTAACCATGAAAAAACAGGTAATGGTAAATGGCCTCCTCTTCCAGCTATCACTACCGTTAAACTTTCTTGGTAGTGTATATCGTGAGACTATCCAAAGTCTTGTGGACATGAGATCAATGTTCCAGCTGTTGGAGGTAACTTCTAAGATCATCTACATTTGCTTATAACAGAGTTACAACATTCTTGTTTGTCATATGACGCACGTTAGCTTCTCCAATGTACTTGTGTTTTAATTGGCAGTGTGCTGATTAGTTTGTTGTAATAATTATCTCTTATATAGATGTATTTCCTCAACCTCTAGTTTTCGGTAGTCTATACATATCTAAAGTATAATCATCTTGTGTCAGTTATTTGCTTAAATTTCATCTACCTTTGCAGGAAAAGACTGACATCAGAGATAAAGAAAATGCCAAACCTTTGAATTTGATTGGAGGAAGCATTGAATTTGATCATGTACATTTCAGGTAGGAAGAGCAATTTAAGTCAATTGCAATGTAATGCCTAAATGATAATGCTATGTCCTATGAGCAGCATATGTGTAATCATGTATGCAGTTTGTAAAAAATGACTTTTCAATTGATAAGCTATGCATTGTGGATTGCCTGAGGTGAAATATTCCTAACTGCCTTTAACATTGCTATTCCTATTTCACGTTTTAGTAAACTTACACTTGAATTTCTGGTGTCCTACCTGCTGATTAAAATATTCTTTACTTATACAGTTATACTCGGTTCTTATGTTTGGAAACTATGTTATCTGATTATGTTGTTACATTATTGGTTTTAAAACAACATCCCTTTACCCAAATTAGGTAATCAATTCAATTCACTATTGGGTTGCACATTTGTGAATGATTGTATCCCTCCTTCCAAAAAAATACTTTTTATAAATTTGTGTTGGTGGAATGATTAGTAACAACTAACAAGTATGTTATGGGCCTTTGTACTTTGTAGCGATGTTGCTTGATAGAAAGTCAGCTAGCGCATATGTAGACATTCTTCGTGTCCAAATTTGTCCCAGCTTGACAAAGAACATATTGAGTGAGCTGGTATACTGGTGGGGTGGGGTGGGGGTTGAGGTGGTTGGTATACTGGTTTTGTTGTAGTATTTTTTTTTCTTATTTTTTTTTTGTATGAATGCAATAAGGGCAAAGTTGAAAACTATGTGTATGATTTCGTAAAACCTGTGTAGGAAATAACAACACCCTTTTACACGAATTCCATATTTTTTCCTTCTAATTCTTTCATCTTTCCCTTCACTTTGCCATATTATCCCTGTCTTATATGTTTTCCCGAGCATCCGCAACAATGAGGTTCCCCATATTTTATCTCTCTTTTTCTTATTCGTCCACTTCATTTTCCACTAACTTTTCATTCTATCCTCCCCAACAATATTAATTTACCTATAATATTTTGAGACCTTCCCAAAAGGAAACACGATTTGCTTTGGTTTTTACTTGGGAACCTCCTCTAAAAATAGAGGAGCCCCAAATAATGGGAAGATGGGTGCAATAGTGGGGTTTCCCATTTGATGAGAGAGAAGGCAAATGGGGGAGGTAAAAATGTGCCATTGCGGATGCTTTTAAATCCAAAAAAGGTATTGCTGCCCAATACTTTATATTTAAAAGACATATTTACTTGACAAAATGATGCACTTTGTGTGCATGAGGCGGACGCCTTGTCGCCATCTAGGTAGCACGGACACTCCTCCTAACTAGCCGTCCCGTGTCCGACGCCGTGTCGGACACTTGAAAACCCGACACTCGTCGAACACATGTCCTAAACATGTTATAGTTTAGTGAGGAGTAAAATGTCAAAAGAGATTGATTGGAAGATGGTGTTTGGGTAGAAAATGAGAATTAATTATAGTTAAGGTCAAATTTGACCTTCACTTATTTAAATTTACGTAATTTATCTTCACAGTACGATTTTTACTCATTATAGTACTTTTTACACCAAATTTTCCATTTGTCTACCCTTGACTAAAAACCATCAAATCTAATTCTCTCTACCTTCTCTTCATCGTTGAAACCTTAAAAATTTCCAATCTCCTTAAAATTCTTCAATTACGAATGATTAATCGAGTGACGAGCAGCTAATTAATTCCTTAATCTTATATTAGGAATTAATTTGACTCTTTAACTTTGTTCCTTTTCTAATTAGGGTTTATGTCTAATTTAATTAATTGTTAATCGTCACCGGTGCGGTTTATAATTCTTCAATTATGGTGGGTTTGTCGGTGGTGGTTGATGAACAGTCGTCGTCGGTATGTTTCGACGGTGGTCCGCCGGCGTTGTAGCAGTGGTGCGGTGGTGGGAGGGTTGGCTATATGAGGGTACGAGGGAGAGGCTGTTCGACGGCAGTGTTAGTGGTGGTTTGGTTCGCCGACGAAGATTGGTTTGACCGGCCAGTGTTTTGGGTGGTTAATGTTGTACTGCAATAGTTAATTACCAGCAATTGATTACTACGTTGTAGTGTCAACTTTTTTTTTGTTTTTAAATGTACTCCCTCTTATCCACTATATTCTTCCCCTTTCTTTTTGCACAAAGAATAAGAAAATGAATTTCGACCACACAAAACACACTACTCCACATGCAAATAAATTTGGATCACACAAATCTTCCAGGAAAGGAATTAGGGAAGAAAACCTGAATAATCCGAAAATGGAAATAGGGAAGAATATAGTGGATGGGAGGGAGTATTAAACATGTTTGAATGTTTCATGTTGACTAGACCGGCCAAGTTTTTACTCGTCCTGCAAACGTGACTGGTCACTACTTGTTACTTTGTTCATGAACTCGTAAACCAAAGATTCGACAAATTTACCAAAATAATCAAATAAAATTTGATAGTTTGTCCCCATCATAGTTGATATACAAAGGCGTGTGTGTGTTAGTCCACTCGCACATCTTTCACTACTGAGTCATTCAATTTACCATCTGATCATTCCAGGAGAAATTTACTGAATGTATTGGAGTTCCTGAAGAAGCCAAATGCCAGTGAGCTTGTATCAGGAACGAGGGACCGTGTGAACCTCCACCACAAGTTCAAAACTGCAATCGAGTCTTCTTTTTCAGGGACTATTGATCAGCTTGAAAGAAAAGCCGAAGAACAGAAGAAGAAACGATCGTTTTGGGATACTATATCAGATAACAGTGCTGGAGCTTTCAAGTTTTCATTCTAGATAAAAGGGGGACCTTTTAAAATTTAGATCCCGTTTTTGTTTCACACACACAATCCAGTTTTGTCAGATTGATATACGAAAGTGTGCATTTGGCGACTTCAACTCTGGATTGATCGTATTGCAGTCACTTGGTTGAGCTATTTTTAAATTTTTTTAGGAAAACATTCTTTTTGTTACTCGACTGTTATAGAAATGTGTTGCTTCAATTTCGATCAGTGAATGAGTAATACTTTTGAGGTTGAAAGTCATGCCATCACTCTGCCATAGAACTTGCACCAATTTTCGTCAACACATTGATAATGAATGAAACTTGCAAGTTGCAACAATATGTCAAATATAATGTGCGGAAATAAGGAATATTATTTCAAATTTTCACTCGCAAATCGCAATGAGGAATGAGCGATGGATGGACGTAGTCTTACATGAATATGTGGTGAACTATACAGAAATTAATTTGTCAATATCTACTTGAACCCTAAATATCAGAAAACCCAAATACCACACTGGCCTATATATCACATGATATTAAAATCCCAAACTTCCGAGGGAGAAAAGAGGGGAACAGCCGAACAGAGAAATGAATCATAAAGAACACTGCACAATGCAAAGACTTTTTAAGCGCAATCCTAGAAGGTGGACTCCATTTTGGGAGAAAAAAACTAATTCTGCAGCTTATTTTCGAACTTGTGTGGATCTTACACATCGCCATAATTTTCCATGAGGGCTTTTATCCAGGAGCATCAGCAAACCAACATTATTTGGGGTCAAATCGAACATATACCTGCGCATTCCATCCAAAAGAAAGTAAAATATCAGTAGTGAAAAGAAAACATGTTGCCAAAATAAATCGTTTATGCGTAACAGATGTATTTGGTCTTTATAGATGCCCAAATTTCAAAAGAACCTTCTTCTTCAAGTCAAAAGCTTCAGAAGAGAACAAAAAATGTGGCATGTCACCGAATGAAAAAAAAATGCAAGGCACGAGCAACACAAGCCTGCCTAACGAAACAAGTTTGCAAGTGGAAAAACCATATTGCAGAATTCCTCTACAGGATTCCGAAGAGCAAGCTATAGTATTGTTTCAATTCAACCAAAGTAATTCTGGTGAACAGTCTGCAGTAAAACAAATTTGGGCTCTACTCTAGTAACGTTTATCCACTGACTATATAAATATGGATACCCAAGAAGCATTAGCCTAGCGGTTGAAACAGAGGTCATGTGGACGATAGGGCACAAGTCTAAATCCCCCATCCCCTTTATATCGTTCTGGCCTTGTGCCTCCTCGTACACCAAACAGAACATATAACATTTCTCAATTTACTCCTTGTTGCTTCAATCCGTTAAGTGAATATGGCCAGCAATCTCAAATGACCATGCCCTAATAAAATCTACCATGACGGCACGACATAGTTAAACCATGTGAAACCAATTGGTTCACAATTTGGATTATATAAATTATAATAGATGAAATTAGGTACTAGAAATTATCATTAAATTAAAGGTTTAATGAAAGATGCAAACAAAATTCCCAAATAAATATATTAAACTTATGTTTCAGACTTTCAGTATTCAGAAGACCATGAATGGTACATGCCATCCTTAATGGCTTGCTTTTGTTAACCAAACCATAACCAACTTATCAACAGCAAAGAGAAAGACGATTACTAAAACAGCTCGCTCTAAATAGAGTACGGATCCTCTCCATCTCTTAAAAATAAATGGAGGTCCATTACTTTTTCAATTGTTCGGATTAACTCTGGGCTGAAAGGGTGGTTGTAAATTTACTTGAGAATGAAAAGGTTAATGAGCGGGATTGGAATATATAATATAATAATCCTTGTGAGAGGAAATGGACATAAAAGAAATGGAGAGGATCCTTTTCCCTCTAAATAGGCTTATAAAACCAAAAAGGGGAGGGGCCGAAAAAATCAAAAATTCACCAGTACATTTTGCTGTTTGATGCCAGTTAACATCTCTAGCTACTTGCCTACTTAGACTTATGGTGTCTCTCTTATTAAGTACATAACCTCAAATAACTATTAACAATGTACAGTAGAAGGAATGTATGTTCCGATTTCCATAGTCAATTATCATCATTCTGCCTATTTCCCTTAAACTAACATAAGAGTAAGTTATCTGACACCCATCAACCAAAAAAATTCTTGCAAGCAAGTCATATACTCATATGGACAAGGGAAAAAAAAAACAAAACAGAAGCTAGACTGTGCAAAGATGACAAACAATTATAGCAACAGAATACTGAACTCACTTGCTTTTATGTGCTTTCTTTCTCCAGAAAACAAAAGACAGCAGCCACTGAAACAGAAATGAGAAACGAATGAGATAGGTCCAAAGCGTAAAGGAGTGAAGATATATATTGTCAAAAGTCAAACATGCATAAAAAAATCTTCAATATAGGGTAAAATCACAGACAAATATAGAGTATTATTTTCAATGCAAATAATCGACACACACCAAAAAGCAAACAGGGGGTGAATCAACAAAAGCATGATCCCATAGACATGCGACAGTTAAATCCTACGGAGTTCAAGTTTATGAGTGGAGTCATTACAGATTAAAGGCCAAAATACCCTCAGTTACAAGAATTTTAGCCATCGCAAATCGCAGTAGGTACAGTAAAGTCGACAACACTGCACATCGACATTTTCCGTAGGACCATAAACGGTAATACGTTGAATTCAAAGCATCAGAAGTACCTTATTTTGGTATTTATTAATTTATTATAGTTCATGTATATAATTAACTGATTTGTTTCTTTCAGAATTCATAAAATGAAAAGACTTCACAGGTTATCTCACAGGGCATAAAGCAACCCACGGTCTCACACTATCTATGTTCCTCCAATTTTATACATTGAATTCAAAGCATCAGAACCTTATTTTGGTATTTTGGTATTCTGGTATACTCCAGTTCATGTATATAATTAGCTGATGTGTTTCTTTCAGAATTCATAAAATGAAAGACTTCACAGGTTATCTACAGGGCATAGAGCAACTCACAGTCTCACCCTATCTATGTTCCTCCAATTTTATACAATAACGCTGTTCATCACCACATTTCCCTAATTTCTGCCTTTGAGAATTGCTTTTAAGGTAAGCACACAATAAGGTAAGCTTCTTTACTCCGCTTGTGGACAAAAATTCTTCAAATCCCTGATCTTGGTGAGGCAATCGCGAACAAGTTGAATTCAACATTTCTACTAATTACGATACAATAGAGGTTATGGTGATCAGGGTCGTCAAAAGAAGATGCTATTATTTATACTTCCTGAAATTTATCAAAGCGCTCCATCACCGTCCACTCTTTCAACATTCATATTAATCCAAAATTTATCTCTAGCTACATTTATAGTGATATCATTTTTTTTGGTACAGATACTGACGTTTACTCATTTAGACAAAAATTTAAGTAAGTTGGTACTCCATAATCCATATACGAGCAATTATTTATGTTCAACTAACTCAGTAATAGTGAAGATGAAAAGACAGTTTTTCTCTCTCCTATTAACCATAGTCTCGAAAAATTGCTGGAAATACAGAAATCCGTAACATTTAGTAACTGCAGTGGGCCCACTGGCCACTAACAATCAGAAATACAGAGCTCCCTAACATTTAGCAAGATGAAGACTCGAACTCACAATCATCCAATCAGAAATTAGCAGTACAACCTTATGCCAAAGGATTTGCTAATAATGTATTCTTATTGTTAAAGCGTATATATTAATGAGGCCCCTTTTTTTACACAGTTGCTCACACAATTTGAACACACTGTTCAACAGCCCTGATGTTTTTTTGGGGTTGTAACCATCGGATGTTTGGTAAGAAAGTACATCAGCCCATTCAGTTAGTGGGCGAGAGGTTCTAAAATATGCCTAGTCTTGTTCTCCGGATTGAGAAAAATAAACACAACAACGATGCAGTGAGGCAAAACAAAATCTAAGAAGATTCAGTGTATACTCGCTGATAAGGGTAATGGATAAGTTGGAACTTACATAAGGGAAAATCAATATAAGGTCTTTATCTTTTCTAAGCATGCACAATCATAACAACTAATTTATATCAGTTGAAACTCAGAATACTTCTCTAGAAATGCAACTTTGAGTCAGGCAACTCGAAGCGTCTATTGTAAGTTGACATAGGGTATAAGAGCAAAAAGTCCAGCAGAGAAAGAGACCAAGGAACATCAAATAAAAGAACTGTCGTACATAGGAATCAATACTATAATAACAGGGCCCAGATCCAATAAAATGCATATATAATATCAAATAAGCCCAAAGCAACGGCATGGATATAGGTTTACCTTACAAACTGCAACAATGGAAAAGGTCCTAATGACGGATAGCTTTTGAACAGGCATCGGTTTTGCTGGTGTCATATCTTTACACAATTGTTGAGCAATTTCTCTAAGTAAAACCACTTGTGCTTTATCAGTCTGCATTGACATAATTGTCTGCCGCATTGATTCTCTATCAGCCTCAAGGGCCTGCAGTCTCAAGTATAGCTTCTTGACTTCAGGCTCTACTGCGTCGGCATGCGTTAGTGACCCCCTTGGTGTAGGTAGGTACTCGTCACAAAACTTTCCAGCAGCTTTGGGCTCCATGAAGTTGTTATAAGGTGCTCCGGGATGCATAGAATCAATTGTATACACTCGATCACTCATGTCATCTTCATAGTCAGATGCACAATCTGACTTTCTCAATTCCTCAGCCACACAATCCAGCTTCTTGAAACTAGTACCAAACCTTGGAGAATCGTAGGTGTAATCAGATCCCAAGTCTCTGCCAAACCCGGGTAGTGAACTCGAGCTATCAACGGAAATCCTCTTGGAGTGTCTGGACCGCCTTGGAGAATGACCAACAATGATCTTCTCCAAAACAGGTCTGGGACCAAAGTCCCCGTTCATCTGATCGCCACGAGGAGTTCCTTCCAATTGATTGATCCTGTATTCTAGATTCTTCAAATCTTGACTCCTCGGAGTCTCACCAAAAGGGTACTTCTCAAAATCCACATCATCTTCAAACTCTGATTGTCCTTGTGATTCATTCAAATTACATCTTAGAGGAGGATAGGCATACGTGGGAGAATCAACAGCACTATAAAAGCTTTCGTTGCGATTATACCTTTCCCTCATACCCTCAGCTTCGTATTCTGTGAGACCATAACTCATCATTCTATGCTTACAGGCTTGAATTTCACATGTAAGGGCTTGGATTGTCTGCTCTCTTTTATACAACACGTCCTCCAATGAAGATATCTCCTGAGCATCATGTGAAATTTTCTCCTCAGTAAAACGTTTAAATTGCCGAGCCTCCATTTGTATCTCCGCCTTTTCCCCTTGAAGCCTCAAAATCATCGACATGGCCTCATTAGCAGCAGATGAAGACGCATTCCTCTCTTCTTCCAACTCCATACATAAGTCCTGAATTGTCGACTGTTGGCTAGTAACCGTCTCTCGCAACAAAGCACACTCATTCTCAATCCCAACCCTTGCAAGAGGCAAGATATCAAGACCAGGGATATAGAAACGACCACTACGCTCAAACTCATCATACTTCCTCTTGACCGACCTAATCCACATCCCAGTGGAAGAGTCGGTCGTCAGAGAACAACTACATCCACAATCACAACATTGCTCCAGGCTTTTCGACGGGAATGACACATTATCTTTAGCCATATGTCACAATCCACAATCAACTCCGAATGCATTCAAACCCAACCTAACTCAGCCAGCACCCTCTCAATTAGCTCGAAACGACGAAATCAATCTCTCCCTCAATATCTAAAATACCCCTCTCAATTACTCATTACCTCGAAATCGCAATCAAATTGCGAAAAGCAATCCTTTCAGATCCTCAAAATGTAACCAAAACTCCTACAAATCAAAAAATACAACAAAATTCAAAAATGTAAACCTAAATTAACAAATTAAGCAAAACTTAATTTGCAATTATTTGTGATTGCAACAAATACAATATAATGTGTTGCATCTCATCAAAAAAACGACCAAATCAATACGAAAAAATCAACAAAATTGCGAAAATTTGACGAATTCAATGTACAACAGCTGGAAGAATAAACATCGTGCGCAGCAAATTAAGAAATTTAAAAAAAAAAAAACAATTATTTAACAGCTGAATCACCATTAACATTAACATAATACATACCTTCAAAAAAAATACCGAAATTCAGAACAGCGAAGGTTAGGTAGATGATGATCCGAAAGGAGAAAAAAAACAATAAAATAATAAAAAAGATATTTTGAAGAGAGAGAAGAGAAAGATTGAATTCTCTCTCTTGAGAAAAGAGAGAGAAAAGCGAGGGAAAATTGTGAGGAGAAGAAGAGGGAGAAATTGTACCAAAAAAAAAAAAATGGAGAGAGAAGATAGAGAAATTAGGGATTTTGAATTAATTTGTGAATTTATGAATATATGAATTTCGATTGAAAAATTAGAAACCCTAGATTTTTATTTATTTTTTATTTTTTGTTTGGTTTTGAAAATTGAAAAAGTTGAGAGCAGTGTGTTGAAATGCGGGTAAAATTTGGGGGGATGATTTGTTGGTGAGGGAGGTTGTTGTATTTTTGTGTGTATTGGATTTTAACAGAAAATCCGGTTTCACTTTTATATTTTTGGATTTTTTGGGAGAGGAGGATTTGGGAGTGAATATATATACCAGGCACTATGTAATTATGTCTATTAGCTTAGAAACTGCTTCTTTCTCATCATTGGATAAGGGTGATAAAGCATATTCCATTAGTTGGTAACATTGTTATCATGGATTCATTATGATTGTGATGGGAGATTTTCTAGATTATTTTAACGGGAGTTGAGATCATCTGTCTTACTTTTAATTATTATGATCGTGTTTAGTATTGCAGCTTATTATTATTAGTAGAAGTAAATTGGTTAAATAGATTATAAAAATGACTGATTGGATTGACGGGTTTAACTAACATCCCCCTTAAAACTAATAGAATAAGAAATTTGGAGATTTTTCCCGTCTAACTAATCTGGGCCTCAGATTGGGCTTTTTCTGCTAATAATCAACATTGCTTGAAAAATATCTAAGACACTTGCAACATTGAAAATAACACGGCCCAACAAACGAATCTACTTATATTTTGCAAACCCCCCTAAAACTAAAAGATTAAGGATTTCTAGAAATTTTCCTGCTCAGTTAATTGCAATCAGAGTGGGACCCAATTAAAAATATTTTTATTATTGATTAACACATTAAGAGAGGCAAAATCTATTTATGTATGAAGTGGGCCCTATAAATATTTTCTTATATTATTTCATACAATAATAGAGGCAAAATCTGTATACGGGCCTTATTGAAAATATTTCAATAACTTCTTATTTTAGTAAAGGATTCACATCTGCCAATAAGGAAAAAATATATATTATTGTTATATTGTATGACTTAATTTGGTGATGTCTCCTG
>JAYMSF010000349.1:0-17045 GCA_036897335.1 Silene vulgaris | reverse complement strand
CCAAAAGTTAAATTCCGTTAGTTTTTCCGTTAAGTGATGATATGGAGGTTATTTAGTCACTAATTGTATTTGATTTTTCGAAATTTTCATTTGTATCCTTGAACTTTGGTGTTCGATATCATGTGGGGTAGGTGGTGCGGTGGTTGATGATGACAATGGGCTAAGGTTAGTTCAAGTTAATTAACAATTAATTAAAGCCACATCATCACTTAATGGAAGAAAAGTAACGGAATTGATCTTTGGTCACGGTTGAGAGTTACTAATAGAATTCAGGGGTACAATTAAGATTTCTAAAATAGCAAGGGTACAGTTGAGAAAAGCCAATATCTCGAGGGTACAAATGAGAAAATCCCAAAAACAAAAGAAAAATTGTTAATTACGGACTTTTAAAAATAACTTTCTAAAAATTACAGTTTTATGGAGTATAATTCTTCTTCTAAAAGTTGTGCCAAGTTGAGGATTCTCATGATTTGTGTTTTTTTAAACGTAGTTGTTCATTCATGGACAAGTTTTACTTT
Organism: Silene vulgaris; assembly: GCA_036897335.1. Classification (NCBI taxonomy): domain Eukaryota; kingdom Viridiplantae; phylum Streptophyta; class Magnoliopsida; order Caryophyllales; family Caryophyllaceae; genus Silene; species Silene vulgaris. The sequence goes on along the minus strand of JAYMSF010000349.1, from coordinate 16,527 downwards.
TTCACGGACTTTTTGCCATAACTTTTTCATACCTTACACTTCTTCTAATCAAAATCTCTCTTTTTCTCCCTCTTAAAATTTAATCAAATTACTCAATACTCAATTAATAATCATAATCCTCATAAACAAGTACGGATTCTTAAATCATTGATTACTTCATTGTATCAAATTAAGAAGATGAAAACAATTGTGTCATGATTAAATTAGGGTTAAATAAAATAAGTGAAATTAGGGTTATGATGAAGGGGAAGCCACCATCGACAAAAAATTCCGATCCGATGACAGAGGACCTCTGACTCTTCCATAGAGTGGGCTGCAAAAAGCAAATTACTAAGAAATAATAATAATAATACGATTAATGAATCGAATAGTACTATGATTGAAGGTTTTGATTAAGGGAGTTTGGTGGAATACGTTTAATGGACCTCTGCCTCTTCCATTGAAAATTATTACTAAGAAATAATAATACACTAATGGATAGAATACGATTAATGGCATGTGCCTCTTCCATAGGACCTCTCCTCTTTTGTTTGTCATAGTAGAGAGGCGTCAAATGCAGGAATGGTGGACGGAGGTTGGTGGAATTGAGGTGGAGAATTGAATAGAGAGAGAATTGAAAATTTGGGAGTCAAAATAAAAGGGGTAAAATGGTCATTAGTGTCCATGAATGAGTAATACTTATCCATGAATGAGTATCGCCATTTTTAAATATGATTGATATGCCCTTGTCTTATTTTAAAACTACCTAAATTTCTCTTCTCCTAAAACTTCTCATCTTCCTCATCTTCCTCATCTTCCTCAACACATGGTAATGAATCGAGAATCGAGTATGAGCTACATTACCTGGTTGGAGAATACGGAGTACTAATTATGTAAAGAAATAATACTATTACAATTAATTTCAACATCAATCTTTAACACCCTAAACCCTAATTTCCAAGAAATCAATCCAACATTTCCAAATCAATTAATCAGACAAACGACAACAACACCAACAACAACAAAAAATAGTTGCTGCATCATCAGGCTAAGAAGCCCAAGCATATCAATATGGAGAAGAAAGAAAGACATATTACCAAAAATGAAGAACCATAATTATTTTCAATTTGGGGAAAATTGATTTACAAAGTACAAAAGAAAGATGATGGAGAACACTAATTATTTTTAAGAGAAAATAGAAAAATAGAATTCAAATTAATAGATTAGGGTAGAATTTGTTGAAGAAAAGGGGGAGAATTGGATTATGAGAGAATGTTGAAGAAATGGAGAAAGATGATGGGGTTGTGAAATATGATGAACATAAGGGAATATAAAATATGAAGGTAAGGGTATTCTCGTCATAAAAGATGAACTTAAATAACAAAAAATCAAATTTGCATCAATTTTCCACCGGAGTAAATGTTTTGGCTGTATTTTCTCATCAAAAGTGATATTCTAAATGTAATTTACAAAAAAATGATATAAAGCTGTAATTTACAAAAAGTAGCTTTTAAAAAGCTGTAATCAACAATTTTCTCTAAAGAAAAAGGGAAATTCTACGTTGTAGCCTTGACCTTTTCAGTTTTCTATATATATTCTACCCGTTTTCTTTTTATATTCTACATCGTAGTATTGTACCCCTTTATTTCTTCATCGTGAACTGCTTTAATTCTCCACAAAGTTTATCACTATCAAACAACTATAATTTGACCTTTATTATAACTCATTAGTGTTGTATTACAATCCTATATGAGAGACAACACAAATCACTTTTAATAAGCACAAACTACTATTAAAAACCTCTGCTATGATTCATGGAATGATAATGGAGATTTGATGAATTTTTAGTTTGATTCGTATACTATTTGGTGGGTTAATGGGCACTTCGGCGAACTAAGAAGTATAGGAGTAGGTTATGGACTAACTGGAATGTTAAATAGACGATTTAATAGATCAATTAAGAAACTAAGTTAGCAATGTCAATAAATAAGATTATGGTATAGGCTAATGTGTAAAGTTAAGGGATACAGGTACAACATATAATTTAAAAAATGTAGGAGTACAGTATAGAAAACCGAAAAATTCGAGGGAACCATAGAATATCCAAAAAAAGGGTTATTTAATTAGAACAATCCATCATAAGTCTCTCCTTCTCATTTTAATCCATTTGTCGCCCCAGAAGAAGGGAAATGAGAGAAACAAGAGTGAATTAAACCCAAAAAATGAGAATGTCAATATACACCCCGATCCCCGTCACCGGCACCCTCCCAGCGCCGTCGACCACACCTCCACACCCTCATCCCCAAGCTGGCTTCCCGACCACCATTTCCTGCACTTGATCTCTCTTAGTAGGGGGAGAATGAGAGGGGTATACTCGAAATAACGGTAAAAAATGTGCGGGATTGAGTAAATTGATGCGCAGGATTTAGCAAGTCTCTTAATTAAAGCAGGAGTTCATCGTCGCAAAAAACTAAAAAAAAAGTGAAACCAGTTTTCGGTTAACCGATGAACCGAACCGTTTTAATCGGTTAACCGAACAGAAAGAATTGGTTAAAATCGGTTCGGTTCCGGTACGGTTTTCTGGCGAACCGGTTGAATCGGTTCACAGGTTTTTAATATCGCTTCGGTTAACCGAACCGTTATGAACACCCCTAGTCGTGTGATTTGGTTGCACTTGTGATTGAGAGTCAATACGGATAATTGACCCAGACGCCGTTGATCCCGCCTACCGGCCCAGAGTCTCCTTTTATAGACCCGCCACAAATCGTTTTATCAGTTAAATGTATATACGGATAAATGAATTAAAATCGTTAAAAACGATTTCTGAAACAAGCTGATGGTAAATTATTACACAAAATTATAGCACAATAATTCACAAAACAAAGAAATTAAAGTAGAATAGGAGTATAAATTAAACTTTCTCAGAAATTGAAGTACACAAAATAAGTACATTTTCCCCTTCCCCCAAAAGAAAAGAGCTTAGAAAGTGTACAAGCAGCTTCCATCATCACTTCTTGCTGTAGGATCAAAGTTCTTAGCATTTTGGTCTGTACAACCTTCTGGCACTGGGATTTTACCTTGCTGAGCTGCTTTCCCTGCAAAATCACACACAATTTTCACTTATCAGCAACTACACATTTCTGTTTCGCTTTGTTTGAACACAAATTACTGTATAAGACCGTCTTATCAGGAGACCAGCTCAGTTACGAGTATAGATTGTGTTTCGGAAGTGGATATCAGTTAAGAGTATTTGGCTGTGTCTCGCAATAGTACGGTCTTATAGAATGCTCTTACTAAGGTCCGAACCTCGGAGTTAGGACACTTAACCGAAAAAAGCTCCGCTTTCGATGGCATCTTGGTTAGCATCTCCAAGGGCTGCCTCACTCAAGTATTTGTCAGCAAGCTGGACTCTCTTGACATTCTCTTGCTCCTGGACGAGCATGTTTCCGTACTCGAGCAGCTTTTCCAAGGTCATGGCGGGTTGTGCAAAGGTCACAGGTCCGTCCCTTGAGTTCACTAGCTTCTTCCCAATACCGTCTATTCCGACCTCATTCACCCACTTCCTCACCTCGTCATCGTATACCCGAGCCCTCAAAGCACCGAAGAAATCTACAAGCAAATACAATAAATATTGTGTTAAAAACTACTCCATTAAGTAGTACTTCGTACATGTTTAGGATCTGATACCGTAATAAGACTATAAACTTACCAATAGATTGGCCAGGGAATGAGTCGACGATCTTGATAACATCCTCCACCGCGACATTGTCAGTCCTGAAGATACCGGTACAGACACCAATACGGTCCTCACGGGTGGGAGCCCAGTAGAACTTCTCCATACGACCATCACGGATAAGGGGAGCGTACAAGGTTGAAAAGTCGTTACCAGTGACGATGATGGGGACACGAGCATTCTCCTGTTTGTTGTACATTCCAGGGAGCTGGACATTGGTGGGGTTGTCAGCAATGTTCATGAGGGTGGCATTGACCATCTGGTTGTTTACGGTGTACTGAGTGGTCCCACCCATACGACCCGCACCTGCATCAAGATCGTTGATGAATAAAGCGCACATTTTCCCCTTTGCGATAATGTCTGCAGCCTCACGGTATCGCTGTCTGATCAATTTTGCTGGTTCTCCAGCGTTTCCGCTTTCCAATTCTCCGGCACTCATCATGATTGGGCTGTTTCATTTAAGCACAACATAATTTGGTCAGCTTAGTACTTACATACCCATAATTGGATTAACCGTGTTTGATTGATTGATTGATTGATTAATAATGCGACTTACTTGATTCCCATCTTGGCGAAGACAAGTTCAGCTTGGAAGGATTTTCCTTGACCTTTGCCTCCCCAGATACCCAAGATCAAGGGAACCTAATGACATTGGAAATAATTAGCTTAGCTTACTAATCAATTTCTCATATGAATCGCAAAGACCAATAATAGCGACCAACCGAGCCATATAGACTAGACTTTGCTGTCCCGAAATACAAGACGACTACATCTATTTAGCCGAGACTTGAGACAGTTGGGATTTATGAGAGCACGAAATTTCATTTGAGAGACCGACTTAAGCGAAGACAATTAAGATATGGGTTCATTTTTTGATAGCTATAAGGAGTAATGACTGTTGTAAACTTAGAAAAGACGTTTTTTTGTAATAAAACTTAAAAGACGGTTTTAAACAAGACTAATTCAAAAATCCATGATGGTACTTGCTCATTTTTAAACATGGTACAAGGCTAAAACATTAGAACAAAGGATAAATAGAATCGAAAATCTATTTAAACTAATGAATGATGCAAGTACCTTGATGTTGGGCAAGTTCATGAAGTTCTTGGAGATATGAACAAGCAGCTTGTCCATAAAGGCGGGTGCGATGTAGAAATCACCCACTCTGTTATCCAACCTATATAATCATAACATAACATAACATAACATGTATGAGTATATATACACCATGATGAGTAATAATCAAAGAAATTAGGAAAAATATATGACTAGCTAATTGGTTGCATACTTTTTAAGCCCCTGAGACTCGTATTCGAGGGAGCTCATGATGGCCACATGAGTGCCAGAGTCCATGGGAGCTTGGAAAACACTGTCAACATGACCCTTGGCATTTCTGATATCGAGCTGGTCGTCAGACAAGTCTTTGGCCAAATGGGCCCACCTGTCAGTCTTAGTCTGCTTCTCTTCGGTGTAGTCTGCCGTGGAGTCTGCCGTGGCTCGGATACTCATGGAGGAGACTTTAGCACTTGGGAGTCTCATGCTTGAGATCTTCTTCATGGTGTTTCCCATGAAAGCTGAGCTTGGGAGCGTTACTCCACCACTTGATCCATTCAAGTTCAACTACACACGCATATGTAGTTTAACAATTTAGTCCAACATAAACTGTTTTACATAAGGATTATTGCAATTCGAAATTCATGTGGGAAAAAAATTAAATACATAACCCCTGTTTTGATTATTCGGTTTAGAAAGACCTACGTTTAATTTAGAAGTGGATATAACCATGAAAGTACGAACCCGTCTAACGATGTAATGAAATTCATGTTGGCTAGGGTGAGGGTATGCACAAAATGTTGAGAAAGAAAAATCAAGTATTATCAACTTGGTGATTCATAATTGTTGGGTAACTTTGGGTCCAAAACGTTTTGAAGTTGAAACTATATACGGAGTACTCCGTATTAGACTTGAATCCTTTATAATCTAAGCTCAACTAACACTAGGCTCACAAGAATCGTACTCCGAAACACAAGATGCTCGAATTATTTCTTCGAGTTCTTGTACGACAAGGAGAAAGGCTAATAAACTACATTTTCAAGTTTAATCTAACTCACAATTTTGTAAATTATTCTCATACTTATTGTATCACTCGTGATTGTGAGCTTTAAAATTTTTTCATAATACTCGTTCATCGTTATAAAACAGTCTCACAATTTAAACGATCTTAAATATGTAACAAGACATACAAGGTAAACATAATTAATTGATTATACAAAATAATGTTCTACAGAGTACTACATAACATATATTGATCAAATCAAACGTACTAACCTACTAGTACAAACTATTAGATGGGATGAATTAATATAACAAGAAGACTCACGGGTGCGCGGTTAACGGCGCCGATGGTGGAGGCAGCGGCAGCCATGGTGGTGATGATCCGAAAAGAAGAAAGGGAAGGAGGAGGTGAGTGAAATAAAAAGTTTGAAGATATAAAAGTGTGAGGGTGTGAGGCAGTTTGGAGGGAAGACTTATAGCAACTACCCAACTGTTATGTGCACCACATTTTGCTGATTTGGCATTCTGGATTAGCTTTGGGATCTCATTTGCCACACAATCAAGATTACCCTTCTGCCACGTGGCTTCACTTGCTTCTCTTTCCCAATTACATACCCTATATTCTTTGCTCCTTTGAGGTTGAATGAATCTTCTTCACTTGTAAATTGTAATTAACATAAGAAATTTTCTAAATTGTTGGGAATTATTTATCTTACTTTGTTTACCTTGATTAAAGTACTTAATTAGTTAAGACATAATTAGCCATGCATGGAGGTAACCATGGGTGGGTTAATTAATTACGAATATTATTGAGGCGGGATATTGGCTAGGTTTCACATATTTCATCGAGTAAATAAAATCTGAACGATTTTTTAAAATAATGCTGAAAAATAAAGTTTATCGTTTTGTTTTGGTTTTAAAACTATTTGTCAAAATAGTGTCCACATAGACTCGGGTTTTTGAAACCTAAAACACTCATTAAACACCACATTGTCAATGGCGTGTTTATAGTGTCTAAAACACACACTTTACAGGAGCTTTACCAAAATAGAGGAAAACGAACACGCCACTCTGAATGGCGGCTCTTGTGAACGAAACACGCCGTTCAGAATGGCGTGTGAATGAAACAATGCTTTGGTGCTCACATTGCTGAAGAAACACGCCAGTCCCAATGGCCTGTTTACAGTAGACACGCCACTCACAATGGCGTGTTAGGCTTTCCTAGATGCCTCTATTTATGCCTTCTTAGTAACTGTAAACACGTCATTGGCAATGGCGTGTCTAGTCCGTGTTTTAGGTTTCAGAAACTTGATCCAACGTGAACATTATTTTGACATATAATTTTTTTATTAACAAAGTAATTAAAAGTTAAAGACGAGTGGAATTAATTTACGTTTTCAAAAATAAGTATAAAGTTAAAACAGCTAAGACCTACTTTACCGGGCACTTTGAATTATCACAATTTTGTAAGCCATATATCATATGGCTTTCTTGCACTTGCATTGTTTACCACAAATTCATAACTCAAATTCTATCCAATTAGAGAGTAGTAGCCTAGTTTCACTTTCAGTAATGTGAGTATTTTTGTAAGTTTATCAAATCAATAGCAATCCGATGATCATCTCTATAATTTCTATGGTATTAGGTTACTCCCTTTTTGTGCACCTCTCATTTCTCCTCCTTATCTCCTTCCCTCAAAATAATGTTAGTCACCTTTGTCACATTATTCTAACTATTTTGTCCTTATTTTTTTTTTTAGTGAAGTAACCCTTTTGTCTTTGAGCCTTCCATTCCCTTGAGATTTTTAGTCAAGTCGTTCTAATCTCCAATAAATGAATGCATAACACTAACATCCATTGCTTGGTTTTCAATGTCAGATAAGTAGATATGTACTATGCTATGTAGACCACAATATGACAACTAGTTTTTAAGAAGGCCAATCATACACAAAGGCATAACCTTACTAAGCTCAAATCAACTTAGATTCTGTTAAAATAAAACTCGAGCTTAGATCAATTTGTTTGGTTCCAACGAAGTTTTAACCGAACCAATTCTGAGAACTCGACGGGTCACTTCAGATCATTCACAAGTAAATCTGACCAAATTGACCCCGCGCTCGAATAACCCGACCCAATACCGAACTCAAGACTCGAGTTTGAACTGAACCCGAATTGACTCGACCCCAATATAACCCGACCTGAATGTTTATTGTTGCACCCTGATTATTCTATATAAATAACTTGATAATAGTTAACCCGAACCCGAAATAACCGGCCCGACCTTAATCAACCCGATTGAGTTGTTTATAAAATTGTGCTCCTAGTATTAAAATAGTGTAAAACTACATTTTACAACTCTTTTGTGATAAAATGAACAATTAAAAAATCATGTTTTACCATTACAAAAAGAAAAAAATCCAAAGCATAAGGTTGTAGAATGTAGGCCAATCAAATGGCAAGAAGTAGAAACACAACAAGTTAACAACAATGGCAGCACTCAACATCACCTTGAGTCTCAAAATTCCACCAAAATCCCCTCTTTCTCTCCTTAAACCTCCTCTTAATCCCTTCCTTTCTATTTCCCCTTCCTCTAATCATCTTCCCCACACAGTAATTCTTCATTTCATCTGCAATTATGCTTTCATTACCTTAATTTAATAATCTTATCCTTTAATTAACTTTTTTTTTTTTGAATTATCAACAGGGACTTCAAAGTTTACAAGTCTCAGATGATAAGAAACAATCAGCATTCTTTCCAATTGCTTCTGCAACTTTGATTGCTCTTCTCTCTGCATCCCTTTGCTTCACTCACCCTGCTCTTGCTTTCAAGGTATATTTCTTGACTTTATTTAACTTGTCAAATGTTAATGCTATAATGTATACGCAGCCCGCTACCTTTTTTATTACGGGAATATGTGATAGCCTGCAAATCACGCGTATAAAAATGTAGATATAATAAGTTGTTAATGTGAAAAAATAGGGAGGAGGGCCATACGGGCAGGGAGTGACAAGAGGTCAGGATTTATCAGGCAAAGACTTCAGTGGAAAGACTTTGATCAAGCAAGACTTCAAAACGGTTTTTCATTTTCTCACTTTATTTACTTTCCGCAAATTCTCATTTAAGACGACATTATCCGTTTTCTTTTTTCTTGTATAGGAATAATTTGGAAATAGTGATATGTGTTGATTTGATTAAAAATGGGTTCTTAGGAAATGCTTATTTGATGCAGTCGATATTGCGAATGGCCAATTTTAAAGGTGCTAATCTGTTGGGTGCCAGTTTCTTTGATGCTGATTTAACAGGTTTTTTTTGTTATTTCCTCTTCTTTGTTTGCTGCTTCTAGCTTGTTTCAAGTTATGATAATGTGAGACTGTGAAACATGTACATTTAATGTTACGGAGTGATTGATCAGTTCACTTTCTAGAGATGGATGCTTGAAGCATTGTCTTTTAACCCAAATGTATAACAAATTATTGTCGAGTATGGCACCGGAAAAAGAGCAGGTTGATCAGGGAAATGACCTAATGAGTAGCAAATTCAATTCTATTTCTAATGAGCTTCAACCGGTTATTCTTTGCTTTAGGTTTAACGCCATTTTAAATTTATATTGGAGTTAGAGGATGTGCGTATTTTGGCCTAATGTCATGGTGGTTTTACGGCCTCCTCAATTTCACCACCTTAGTCCCTCTAATGAACCTCCTAGTCTCCTAACGAAGAAGAGTGGTGGGGGGATGGTTACTAGAACTGAATCTCCAAGATCAGCTAGGAATCTCGAATTATCTTCTGAGCGCGTTGGTAGTTGGATTGTGTTGAGACCTAAAGAAGTTGTATCTTCTGAAATTGATTGCTTACTTTCTCTAAGTTGATGCAAAATGATCCTCTTTGAGCATCGGATTTCAATGTGTGATATGCATGTAAATTTGGTTATGTTTTCATTGAATATCTGTTGTTTAATGAAATGTAGGAGCTGATCTTTCAGACGCCGATTTAAGAGGGGCTGATTTTTCCTTGGCAAATGTGAACAAGGTAAACCATAGTCTACTCTTTTCTTTCCTTTTGAATCAAGATAAGACATTTATAAGTTCATAAATCAGTATGAGGAACGAGTCTATGCTGAATAAGCAATGGTAGATCCAGAAAATTTTGTTTATTAGTACCCATTTGAATCTTTTGTTCATTTTAAATTTTGTTAGTTGGTTTCCCAATTCCCATAACACTACAGAATGATGGATCTGCCATTGGTTGTATATTGATGAGTTTTGTTTTTTGTAAGGAGAATGGGATGGCTTTTGAATCTATAAACACGGTGAGCCCGTGACAATTAAAAACCTGTGATTGTAGTCAAAGACATAGGAATCGGTTGGCAGAGTAAGATACTGTATTTTTTTTCGGATGCTTCTGCAGGCTAATTTGACCAATGCTAACTTGGAAGGAGCTTTGACCACCGGCAACACATCTTTTAGAGGATCAAACATCACAGGAGCAGGTATAGTTATTGCATAGAAGATCACGTCGCTTCTAAATTGTGGTAATGCCAATTTGCTACCCTAGAATCCAGAATGTTAGATTGAGATATTCAGTCATTCAGAGAAGTTAGTAGCTAGTAGCAACTAACCTGTCCCCAATGTTCATGTTTTGACATTCATAAAGAACACTGTCGGAGTGCATGGGATCATGAGTACATGCTCTATGAGCCTTTTTTATCTGATAAAAGATTCAATTCGTCTCCTACTCTCCTGATAAACAGTCTCGTATTTATATATTTGGAAACCAAAGCATTTGACCGAAAAAACCTTCCCATATACGGAGTACTCATTAATAACTACTGTATTGTGTGGATTACTTTCTCATGTAAGAATTTGTTATGATCTGCCAAGGAAATCTAAAGTCAGATTTTAGCTGTATTGTCTGCACTTATGGTCAAATAACGATTTTCAACGTTAAATAATTTCTTGTAAGAAAACTAATTGCGCATTGACCACTGCTGACAACCAGATTTCACTGATGTGCCTCTGAGAGATGATCAGCGAGAATACCTTTGCAAAGTTGCTGACGGGTGAGGCGGTTTCTTCATGACTTGAACATTCACTTACTCTGTATTATATGCTCTAAGCTTTATGAATCATATCTACCTTTTCAGGGTGAATCCAACAACTGGAAACTTGACACGTGAAACTCTCTTTTGCAAGTAGATCCCTGGTATATCATCGTTTTATGTTGCAGTTTTGTACACTTTTGCCATTGTAGATGTTCGTTTTGGTACAGCAAATGAGATTTTTTTTACCTTTTGCCCCTATTGATGAGGATCGCTGACTACTAAATATTTCTGTTTATAGCCTGTTATGGAATTTGACTTTTTTTCTTTCTCTGGGAAAGGTTACATATTAAGTCCTTCCAGATGTTATTTATCTTGTAGCAAAGGTCTGTCCCCTACTCCCCTCCATGACTTATTTTGTATTACCGGCCCAAGGGTTACGTCTCTCCGGTTGTTATGTATCCTCTTCGAGGTCTATTTATTATTTCCTGGGCGAGGGTTACGACCATCCAGATGTTATCTACCTTGAGTAGGGCTTTGACCCCTCCAAGGTCTGCGTCTGGGAAGAGATGATCTATTATTTATTATTCCACGACTATATTTTGATGCTTCTTATCTTAATTAGCCTAAAAAATAACCCTTTTAACCTGATCTAGGATTGCAAATCGGGTATGAAAATTTATGCTCTCATTATCATGGCACCAACCTCTGTGGCACAAACTGTTATTCAAGATACTGAATGATGTAGAATAATGCTATTTATACCGGTAACTTATATTTGGGATACTTCTCTAGAAAAATAACGAAAGCTAAATTAGAGTGTTAAAAGAATGTGTGGCTTAAATTAGATGAATGCGAACGAACTGTGGGGAAAAAGAATGCAAAACTAAGAGTTTTTAGATTAAAACGAGTAGAAAGGTAACCAAAGCCTAGAGAGAATGAGCTGAAAAACATCATTCTTTGATATACTACTATAACTACTTATTACAAAATAAAACGAGTAGGAACTCCCATACTAATTCTAATTATGACTTATTTAAGAAACTAGAGATTGCTGACTTGCAGTAGTTCGTCATTTGTTCATGCCAGTGGCGTTCTTGACGGCCTCAGCTGCATCTTCTGCCTTGGCCTTCATCTGTGAACCAGCCTGCATCACGTTTTCACGGCATGAGAAATTTCAGTAACGTCTTTTTATAATGTTCATAAGAAATATGTACAATCCTTTATGAAAAGAAGAAATTCAGATTTCAAAGGCAAACCTCTTGAACTGATTCCTTGGCTGACTGCATCATGTCACTGGCCTTGTCCGCCATCTGACCGGTCTTCTCCTGTTGAGGATTTGACGGTTTTTCAGCTAAATGTTATACTTTAGTGCATAAAAGTATTGGCAAATTATCGCAATTCACAATATTTTTCTAGCGGTCTAGCCTGTTATACTTAGTGGAGTCGACAAGGCTTGACGGAATTAAAGAGGGAAAAAAAAAACAATAGAAAAGTCGCAAACAATATACCTGGGCCTGGCCCTTGGCTTGACCAGCGTTGTAGCTTGCGCTCTGGGAGTTGTTCATATTTAGATGTTAGTTAATTTCTGTGTAAGGAAGGAGATGAATGTAGATGAAGAAGATTATTTGCAAGTTTTGATATTAAGAAATCAATTTAGAAGTGGTATTTATAAGATTGAAAGATAACTCATAAGCTTAATTTCAGGCAGGCCTTCTTCAACGCAAAATTTTAAGGATCTTGACTTATTCGTTTATGTATGTTTTGTGGTGAATTTTTGCACATTTTATGCATTTGAAGTTTCTCAGCCTCTCATTGCAGGCGATTTGTTAATTTACCCAATTCGACTCTTTCGATGCTCTTCATTTATCTCTCTTTTTTTCCGGGGACGTAAATGGTATTGATATGCCGTATTTTTTCCTCTTTACATGAAAGAAAACAAAAATTACAAACCCAAGCTTGTTACTCATGTTTACTTGTTTAGGCTTCACCCACTATATAAGGCTCTGTTCGATACGGAGTATTGCGTAGAGTATGTTGTACATTACAGTATTATATATAGCAGCTATTTACTAACATCTACAGTCTATATGGACATCGATTCACTTGGTTTACAGCTTCTAATCTCTACTTTCATCATATTGCTCAAAGTCCAGCTATTTGTAATCTCACAACATCGTCTTCTTGGCGCCTGTTCATCGAAATGCATCAAACTTGTCAGTATTCAAACATACCGATGATTCTTACCGGATTACATTTCAAGTCTCGTTAAGAGCGTCATAGACTTAGTGAGCTATTTTATGTTCAATTTTACTCAATATTTCGACTCTTCATCCTGTTATACCATCCCACTGGTTTAGATGACCTGACCAAATAATAATAATAATACTCTCATCCAAAACGATACAAAATCACTAATTTGAAACAGAACTCTTAACAACAATGACGCGGCAATAGCATAATTGACACTACTCATAACTATTGACTCGCAAACGATCCAAACCCGAAATGATTCATCAATGATCCAACTGAACCAAAGTCAGTGACCTATTTGTCGGGTGTTTTGATGAGTTATGAATCTTATGATGATATATTTAAAATAAAGGATACAAAGATGGAAACAAACCTTCAACCACTGATCAGGGCTACTTTTCATGGCGGTCACAGTAATTTTATCGACCGACATCGCATACTTGTAGGCTAATTGGTTACATTTTCCGGCAACTGGAACCCTCTTGTAAGTACTCAAGGTTTTGCCTTTCCCAACATCCTGAACTTGATCCAAGAAAAATACAATGGGCCTCTCACATGGATCATGCACAAACGGACGTGTGTTGAACACAAACGGCCCGTTACTACTGCTACGCCAGGTTCGAAATGTTTGGAGCGGCATAGTGAGCAGCCTGGACGAGACAAGGGAAGGGTACAGTTGGGCCGTGTAGCCCCAAGCAATCGAGACTGACCATTTACGTTTGCGATCATAGCAAAAACTCTGCTGTAAAGTAAGGCCAGGGTCAATGTGATATGACTGCATTAGTTTTTTCAAAGAATCCACTTGAGTCTGACCCGGAAATATAGGATTTACAGAGTCAAGATGATGTAGCGAGACTAATGGAGCCACGGGATGGGCTGCTAGAAGGCCATAAGGATCTCCTCGAATGTCCATCTGCATAATGAAGATAATGGTTAAGCTCTGTAAGCTAAATTTGCTGGGAAAATAAAAACTCCAAGACATCAATCCAGTATAGGGTTAGGTCGCCTCAGAATAAAACTGGAACGATTGAAGGAAACGGAGAGATCAGGAAACAAAGAAGTTTCAAACTCGATTTTCTTATTACGCATGTTCAACTCCATAAAGCGACAACAAATCAAAACATAATTTACTACTCCGTAAATCACAAACATATCAGAATATAATAGTAATAGGCAGAATGACAAACAGGCAGAAATAGGATGAATCACACCTGAAGCCAACAAAAGTTTGCCAAGGACAACCATAATTATTCAAATGCTATGGAAGTTAGGACAGTTGCTACTTACTAGCGTATTATAAGGGCTGTTCCTCTATGTTTCATCAAGTATCAAGTGTGTGTCTGCTCAAGTAGACTATATTAAGCTCCATTTGGGGTTGGGAAAACGAGATGGTAACACGTACAGTGTGGTACCGAGTTTCGATACCACCCCTTACAGCCTCACCACAAATAACATCCTACATACTAGCATGTGAGTTTGTCCTCTCATTAAAACCGAAAATTTAAATAGACCTAATTAATAAATCGATTCTACAAACTCTATATCCCTGACCGAAAAATTCTCGTGTCCTCCAGGAGTACTGTATAATCCTTAGTCCTTACACCTAAGCCTTTGTAATATTCGATTTGGTGGATTGCCAACAGTCCTTCCGGGGACACAAGAATTTTTCATCCGTAACCTTAAACCTGAGAGTGTGATTAATTTAGTCCATGATTTACGGCTACAAGGGTACAAGAGTTGCGATTAGACTGCCATTTTACAGAGCACATGTGAAGTAGGACACTTGTCATAATACCAACTGTCGTCCCATAAAATTTGGTTAGCGACATGCTTCACTTCTTTTACTTGCCCTTTTGACTAATTTGTCTCAAACAGACAGGTGTATTTACATTTTCATCATTCACCAACCTCTTTCACTTTAGATACTAAGTTGTACGAAGTATCACCTAACCTTGTCATCCACGACCACACCAAGCAGCAACATACCGACTACTTCTACATTACATTAGATAAGCTTCTATAAAACCGTCTTAAAGCATATAACCATTTTACACGAGACCAATTATTATTAGGGGTTTTTCTAACATGTTTTGGGCACATGATACTAAGCTTATTTCACTAATTATGGCAAAAATGAGTTTCAACGGAGTATAATTTATCAAGATATATTCTCAACCGTATTTCCCTAATTAGCTTATTAACATGTCAGAAAAACCGTTGTTATTATTATTACGAATTAAAGAAAACAAGAGAAGGTAACCTGATGAAAGCCGGGTTCTTTAGTAAGCGAAACACCAAGATCACCGACACAAGCAGCAACCTTCTCATCAGACCCATAATACTGATGATACCTATCTATACACCCATCCAATATCCCAACTAACTCACAAGCCAACCCATAACTAACCGCGAACCCGCCCCCGCCAAACGCCGTACCGTATCCATGCATTACATCTTGCTCCACACTCTCACTATTCCCTCCTACATAATACATCCTACGGTGATCATATTTCGCCAACACCGCCGCCAAATTCTCCGGAAAAAACACCGTGTCGTCATCCCCCATCACCAGCCACCTCACCTCCGCCGCCCCCTCCGCCGCCTCGAAGCTCTCCTTGACTAATCTCGCTATCCTGTCCGACGCCTTCGCCCACCTCCCCACCGAACCGGACACTCGTTGGGTCGGACCTGGACCAGCCCCCGGCTTGGGGTCAGTGTCAGGGTCGGGGGTCCGGTCGAGGTAGACGAACCCTCGAGTGTGGTTGGGGGACCACCAGAGCTCGGAGTAGCGGCGTCGGTCGGGCCAGGTGGTGGCGGAACCGCTTAGGGAGAAGAGGATGTGGTGAGGTTGTGTCTTGGTTGAGTTTGGGTAGGGGTCGGGTAGGGTTGTTCGACAGAGTGGTGGGGTGGTGGTGGCGGTGGAGAAAGAGAATAAGCGGGTGGTGGAGTAGGAGGAGGAGGTTGAGGAAAAGGCGGCGAAAGCGGCCAAGGCGAAAAGAGTGGTGGAGAGTATGAAGCAGAAAGCAACGGTGGTGGTGGTGGTTGTGGTGGCGGTTGTAGTGGTGGTATCAGTGGTTATTTTGTTGTTGTTGTTAGTGTTATTATTAGAAGTATCTTTGATCATTTTGGGGAATGGGAGATTAAGAAGGATGATTAGGATAATAGGGTAAGTTAAGTAAGTGTAATTTAATGGTGAGGGAGGATGATTAAGAAGGGAAGAGAAGAGAATATTAATCCGAATATTATATTATTATGGTGCTTGGTATTTGATTTTTGAAATAAACTGGAGGTGAGAGAGGGGATGAATGATGATGATGATATGTATGCATTTTTAATTGTTAATAAGTGAGGTGTTGAAAAGTTAAGAATGCGAATGTAGGACAACTGCACATTGTGAGATGGGAAATCGACTTGTGTTTACTCATCATCCCTGTGGATTTTTTTTTTTTTTTTTTTTTTTTTTTTTTTTTTT
>JAYMSF010000348.1:0-17046 GCA_036897335.1 Silene vulgaris | reverse complement strand
CCATGTCGAGCTTGCTGAATTCGTGCTCTAGAAGTACCGCTCTGCAGCAAAAGTAATCTGCAGGGCACTGACATAGTATTAAATCTAGGCCACAGCAATGCATAACATCCTGGTTGTACCAGAGAATAATCTTTTAAGGATAGACATGTTCACGGAGCTCAGTTTTTCCTTCTAACTTTTCATTGTTTTTTGTATCATCTCGATAATCTCGGACTATACATGATATAATCCTCATTGTGGCTCTGTTCTATCTAGTATTCTAGGTAACAGATCATTCTGTTCTTGATGATCACAGGTTGCACTGTCTGCCTTCAATGCTAACTTATCTCTCAGAGTTTTGGATCACCCGATCCTCGATCTGATTTACTACACGGTAATCTTCTCAAAAAGCATCTATTTGACAGGAATTTAATGAAACAATTCTTTACATTTTTGGTGCTGTGACAACAGTTAGTTGAGATACTGCCTTCCGCGCTTGTCCTCTTTATTCTCCGGAAGGTGCCTCCAAAGCGAGTTTCAGCTCTGTACCATCCAATCCACTGAGCACTTGAGCATGAGCTCTGTACCATCCAATCTGTTCATCTTGGCTCACAGATAGCTTCACAAGATCAGAATTCCAGGCGTGTTCTCTATCTCGAGAGTACCTGTATCCATTTTCTTGGCCCCACTGAATACTACTAGTAGAATTTGTTGAGGTGTGTCGGAGTTTAAGGACATGGTTATTTAGTCGTAGTCCTGCCCTTCGAAGGATCACCCAAATGTAAAGAACGACATTCAATTTTGAAAAAGACACTCAATTCTTGTATTGTGTTGGTTCATGTGTTAGCCAACTTAAACCATTATAGGACTAGGGTTTGTCGTATACTCGATTTCTTTACATGTATCTTATCCTCGTGCTCATGCAATGGCAAGATGATGGTTTGTTCACTTTGTTGTAATGTTTCTAAATTTTACATTGAAATGTTTGTTAATGGCTTCTAAATTTTAGATCCCCATTGTTTTGATCATTATTTTCTACATTTATCGCTTTACTGCGTTTCTCTATTCGAAACTGCATACAGCATGCTCATGTGCTTTGAGTTGAAGAAAGTAATAACTGATTTTCACCTCCGACTTTCTTGTATATAGTCGTGTACTCATGTTGTTGTAAAACGGATCTAAATTATCTTTTTAAGTGAAATGAAACTACTATTACAACAAATGTTTAACAAAATTCAAATTCGGACGAGTACTCGCTAAACTAACCGACATCTACCGTAACCTGTATTACCTACCTCATGATCAGAACTATATATACTGTGCTGGCACAAAACCCATATGAAAGTTGACTTTGTCAGGAAATGGCCAGTCTGTATGTATAGTTTTCTACTTATTCTCCTCTATCATACTCCTATAATTTACTTAAGGTGTTTACACATTGATATCAAGGTATTAATCAATGGCGAAATGGGACGAGCTCAACGAGTCGACTCCGTTGCATGGTGGAATCTTTTTCACTCTTTCTGCAGCATATGCCCTTTTAACTGCTGTTTCCCTTGTAACATCCTTCTCTTTTTCTCTTTTGGGTTTTTGTATGTTTGACTTTTATGAATGTTTGGGTTGAAATAGTTGCTTCATGGCAGATTCAATTTATAAGGCTTCAATCAAGATCGCGTTCACTCGGATGGAGTACACAGAAGGCTTTCATTCTCATGAATATTTTGGTTAATGCAGGTCACTGAGAACTATCCCTCTTGCTCAGTTACATCGTTTTCTTGCTTCTTTTTATTTCTGTGTTCCTAAGACAGATGCTTTGTATAATTGCAGTTCGTGCGGCTATTTTTGGCTTCCACGTGTTTGCTGTCGTTTTAAAACCTAAGGTAAGCTCTCTTACAACTTGTTTTCTGTTCTTCATTCTTGGTGTGTCGTAAAC
The DNA here is from genome assembly GCA_036897335.1 of Silene vulgaris. Classification (NCBI taxonomy): domain Eukaryota; kingdom Viridiplantae; phylum Streptophyta; class Magnoliopsida; order Caryophyllales; family Caryophyllaceae; genus Silene; species Silene vulgaris. The sequence continues at coordinate 15,134 of JAYMSF010000348.1, read as the reverse complement.
TCCTTAAGTTGATTGTTTTGTTTACTTTGTCCAATCATTCATTTACAACTTAATGTTAACTTCTTCATGCTGCACTTATGTAATGCTTTGAACAGGTGTTAACATCGGTGCTAGTGGACCTCCCCGGGCTGTTATTCTTTAGCACTTATACATTGCTAGTTTTCTTCTGGTCTGAGATATATTATGAGGTAAATATAGGGGCTCTGATCTGTTAAAACACTTGAATTTCGACGCAATATTTTGACTCTGAGAGACTTTTACATCAGCATTCTTAACAGTGCATTTGCTAGTTTCTGATACTGATAACCAACTGCATTGCTGGCATATGCCATTATGCCTGATACTGATGCTGCCTAAACTTATTGACGAGCAGGCTAAAGGTGAAACGACAGATACGTTGAAGGCTTGGTATATTTCAGTTAATAGTGTGATATATGTTATTCAGGTCAGTTTGGTTTTCCGTTTTGTTCTTCTTTCTTTTATGTGGGGAGGGGAGCTTGTCTATGCATGGAGTGAATCTGCATTATATTTGCGTATGCACAACCTTAATATTATTTTTTCCAGAGGGCATTAGAATCACGATAAGTGTATAAAGTCCTTGAGAAATCGTAAGCATTCTTAATCTTTATTATAACCCATGAAAAACAACAAAATGAGTCTCTGATCTGTTATATGATTCATTCAGTCCTGTAAACTGTCTTCATCGCGTTTGTATTGACATCAGGATACTTATTTGAAAGAAGCTAAGATCCTTTTGGAATTGAGATGCAAACAAACATGTTGATTCAAATTGCGCTACTTCAGCGGGTTCAGCCTGCTGTTTGATTATTATTGTTGCTAAAAGTCGTTTCTTGTGATTAGGTTATATGTTTATGGGGATATATGTGGTTAATCTGCATTAGCCTTATGGTTATGGTCACCTGCTATTCCTCATGATGATTAATTAATGTCAGAGGGGCAGGGAAATGATTTGCTGATTAATTTTCGACTGTACTCTACTGTAAATAAGTACTTGAAAATGTTTCACATTGCTGCGCTAAGGTAGTTTTACATGACAGGTTTTAATATGGATATCTCTAGGGCTGTATGACAACAGTTTTGTTGGATGTGTAAGCCAAGTATTCATTCCAGGTTAGTTATCTTATTGTTTTTTGCAAATGCCGCTATTTCTGTCTAAATCTGTCCATGAATGAGTTCCGTTTAAGTTACATGCTTTTTTTTTTTTTTTCCAGTGGCGTCTGTTATTGGAGCATCTGGATTCCTGCTGTACGGGGTAAGGTAAACTATTTTATTTACGATAGTAACTGTGGTCTATGACTATGCAGTTTAAAAAAGAGGAAGTAATATCTAGAGGGTGATAAGTTTTACTGTTCTGCTTACAGGTTATGTTTAATGCTGATGCGCTTCCCAATTGAATCCAAAGGACGACAAAGGAAACTTTGCGAGGTATGTCTCTTTCTTCTGAAGAAAAACTCTTCCAAAAAGTAGTCTTATTGCTTGTTTCCTTAAGATTGAGTACTAAATTTTGTTTTGGTTATTAAATTCCCGAATTAATGCAGGTGCGATCAGTTACAGCAATCTGTGTCATGTCTTTTCTCATTCGCTGCATTACAGTAAGTTCTGGTTTTGCAAACTCCTCTGCTAATAGAAGTAGCATTTACATGAGGTTTTTGTTTTCGAGTTATCTGTAGTTTGTTAAACTCCAACTGTATTCCCTAATATTTGATCGTAGGCTGCAATGTCCGCCTTCAATGCTGATGCTTCTCCGAGAGTTTTGGATCAGCCAACAGCTTTCGATCTGATTTACTACATGGTAATCGTCAACTAAATCATCTGGTAACAAGAATTTAGTTCACCTATTGTTAATAACTCCCTTTTGTGTTGGAACAACAGTTAGTTGAGATACTGCCTTGCGCGCTTGTCCTCTTTATTCTTCGGAAGCTTCCTAAAAAACAGGAATGAGCTCGAAACCAATGGGTCAGAACTTCGCTATCCAGGGAGCGTGTCATATGGGTCGTCAGGTAGCATTGAACATCCACTGTCCTATTTGGTTCCATCAGTTTTGGGTATGGACTTTGAGAATGGATTGATTGTATTCATACTTCTGAAGGATCACTTCACTGTAAAAATGACATTCATTTTTTGAAAAACGCGCTCAATTCCTGTATTGACGGTTTCAAGCTTGGATTCATGTTAGTCGACCTAAATTATTATACGACTAGGGCTTTGTCGTTGTTATTGTGGTATACTCGATTTCCTTATTTACTTGTATCTCATCCAAGATCATTGTATCATTGGCTTTACATTAAAGAGTCTTTACTGTAATGTTCCGAAATCTGAAATTGAATGCTGTTTGTTATTGGCTTCTACGAGCAGTGAATTTAGACCCCCATTGTTGTTTCTATTGCAGACCGTTTTGCTATGGTTATAGTGACTCGTAAATCTTAGAAAATCGGAATTATTCTAGTACCTTTATATGGAGTACATTTTTTAATGTAAAGGAAGTTACAATAACAAGTTTACTGCTTTCTGAATTTGAACTCGGATACAAGTACCAGCTAAACTAATCAACATTGTCCGTAACTTGTATTATCTACCTCATGACTCTAGTTGGTATGAAACCATGTTGGCGCAAAAACCATTTGAATCATGACTTGTTCAAGGAACTACCATTCTTTCCTGTCCAACGTCATGGCAGGCCTCTACTGTCTACTCATTCTCCTCCATCACAAGACTTATTAGTCGTCTTCCGGAGTAATACTTAATTAATCATCTTCCGGAGTAATACTTAATTAATCAAGATAATCATCTGGTGGATTGGTGGGTGTTACACTTTGATGTCAAGATAATTTATCAATCAATGGCGAAGTGGGACGAGTTCAACGACTCAGCTCAGTTGCATGATGGAATGTTTATGGCTCTATCTGCAGCCTATGCCCTTTTAACTGCTGTTTCCCTGGTAACTCCCTTTTCTTTTCCTCTTTCGGGTTTTTGTCCGTTTTGCTTGATTGACTGAATTTTATGGAAGATTATAGGCACTTGAGTTTATAATGTATGCTATGTAGTTAAGCAAAGTTTGATATGTAGTAATGAATTCTGAATGTTGGGGTTGAGATAGTTGCTTCATGACAGATTCAATTTATAATTATTCAATCGAGATTGCGTCAACACGGATGGAGTACACTGAAGATTTTCGTTCTCATGAATATTTTTGTTAACGGAGGTAACTGAGAATTGTCCCTCTTCCTCGCTTACATCGTCTTCTTGCGTCTTTTTATTTCTGTGTTCCTAAGACAGATGCTTTGCATAATTGCAGTCCGCGCAGCTGTTTTCGGCTTCCACATGTTTGCTGTTATTTTAAAACCTAAGGTAAGCATTCTTAGAAATAGTTTTTTCCCTTAGAGTTGTTGCATTCTGCTCTTCATTCTTGGTGTATTTACGACTAATGTTTTCAAATCTTGTGTAATGCTTCCAACAGGTGTTAACATCGGTGCTAGTGGACCTCCCTGGGCTGTTATTCTTTAGCACTTATACGCTACTGGTTGTCTTCTGGGCTGAGATATGGTATCTGGTAACAATTCGGGTTCTTAAATTTGAGTATTTCGACTGAAATAAAGTTCTAAGCCAGCATTCTTTGCAGTTGATGTCTTACTAACTTAGTACCTTCACTTGATTACCTTCTGCATTGCGGAATGCTGGCAGCATTTGATGTGATTTTAAAACAAATGGCTGACACAGTGACGCTGATGCTGCCTGAATTTTATTGACAAGCAGGCTAAACGTTTTCCGACAGATAGGCTGAGGACTTGCTATATTTCAGCTAATTGTGTAATATATGTTATTCAGGTCAGTTTAGTTTTCCTTTTCGTTCTTCTTTCTTTTATGCCGGGATATTTCTCTAGACGCGTGGATTTAGTCTGTGTTGTATTTGCATACAACTGCCACAGTGAAGATATATAATCTAAGGCGGACTTTTATGGTGATTATTTGTGAGGTTAGTCTGCATTAGGCTTATGGTTACGGCTTACAGTCAGGCATTCAGCTGCTATTCATATCATGATGATTAAATGTCAGGGGGGCAGAGGAACAGTTTCGCTCATTGATGTCCCACCGTACTCCATGTGGTGCGATAAATACATGCATGTAAATGTTTCACAGCGCTGTGCTAAGATTGATTAACATGACAGGTTTTAATATGGATATCTCTATGGCTGTATGACAACAATTTTGTTCGATCCATAAGCCAAGTACTGGTTGCAGGTTAGTTATCTTATTGGTTTTGCAAACGTAGCTATTTCTGTCTAAATTCGTCCATGAAATCATCGTGTTTCCTTTATGTTACATGTTCTCTTTTTTCCCCAGTGGTGTCGATTATTGCAGCATCTGGGTTCCTGCTGTTCGGGGGAAGGTAAACAATTTTCTTGACGATAGTAACCGCAGTCTATGCAGGTGTAGAAAAAAGAGTGATTTCTGAGGAATGTTAATTTTATTGCTCTACTTGCAGGTTATATATGATGCTGTTCAAATTCCCAGTTGAATCCAAGGGACGACAACAGAAACTTTACGAGGTTTGTCACTTTCTTCTGAAATTCTCTTCACAAAGTGATCAGAAATTTTACTTTCCCTGGTTTCCCCTGATTTTGATGCTGACTTAGTTATTATGAGTTATCATGATCTGAAGAAACTATTTTCCTTGTCGGGTTTTCCTGTAGTTTTGACATTTAAAGGCACGCATGTCCGATATCTCTGTAGTTGCTGATGTCTGTAACTCTGTATCACTGTTGTCAACAATTTATGGTTAACGCTTTCATTATTCAGATTTTGGTAGCTACGAAACTAGTCTTAATGCTCAGTTCTGTCTTAGAATTAGTTTTCACTATAATTTAGGTGCTGTGTTTGCGAAAAGTTAGATTTAAGCCTTGAACCCACGTTAATGCAGGTGAAATCAGTTGCAGCAATCTGTTTCGCTTCTTTTCTCATTCGCTGCATTACAGTAAGTTGTAACTTCTGATAGTATTAGTATTTACATGAGGCTTTTGTCTATATTCCCTAATATGTGATCACAGGCTGCAGTGTCTGCCTTCAATGCCGATGCATCTGTCAAAGTATTGGATCACCCAACAACTTTCGATCTGATTTACTACATGGTAATTGTCTACTAACAGAATTTAGCTCCTGTATTACTAACATTTCTGATGATTTTCTATGCCTGTTTTTTTTATGGAACAACAGCTAGTTGAAATACTGCCTTGCGCGCTTGTCCTCTTTGTTCTTCGAAAACTACCTCCAAGAAACGTAGGAGCTCGGAACCATTCATCCATTGTGCACGAGATACTACAACGGGTTGGAATTTCATTATCCGGGTCATCGGGTGGCATTGGAAGATCCACATCCACTTTACTTGTAGCCAATTTGGTTCTGTGCTTCTTGATTGTATTCTCAGTTCTCAGACTTCTCACCCTTTGAAGGATAATTTTACTGTAAAACGCTTCTTTCATCTTTCAATATTGATTCAAAATTGTATGTAATCTACGTTACTTTGACACTTCATTTTAATTGTGTATCACGTGTTTACAATAGACAAATCTTCAATAGGTTTGTTCTCACGCCAGATAAGATAATATACAAACTCATTTATGTACAAACCTCATACCAACAATAAAAAAAAACTCTTCAAGGTTCACAACATGCCCCACTATACTAATGTTTCTCTCACATTCTCTATCCACAAACCTGGATACTATATTGTAACCCCTCTTATCCATGAACCTCAACACCCATGTCCAACAATAGAGGGTTTGTTGACAAACCTCTAAAATAATTGACACATCATCTTACAAACCCATTGATAATTGATAAACCTCTATTGCTATTGTCCCATTTGGATATTCCTACCTAACATGACACTACATTACACTTTATAAAGCTTATTTGGTTCGATGCTTCTTTCCCAGGTTCGATTTGAAGGTGCGTTGGGAGTTTGAGGCTAGATGGATGGATGGATATAACTTCACTAGTTCACTGTATAAAGCTTCTTTCATCTTTCAACTTTGATAAAAAAAATTCTATAATTCTTGTTTAAGGCCTATTTCGTCTGAAAGCTTAATCTATATTACTTCAACACTTCACTTTGGTTGTGTATTATCAGACATTTCTACAAAGCACGACACTATAATACTTTGTTCTAGATAAAGAAATTCAAAACTTTGCCTAAAAATAACCGTCTAAAATACTCGAACACCGTGTTGTCTTAATACTCGCAAACGAGTCGGAGTCTTAGTTAAATTTTCACAGTATTCCACATTTTCAATTTATAAGTATTAACCAAGAACTAGGCACAATCTCCCATTTTCAGATTGATTACATGAACCATTAACATCGGAATAAGATTCTCTCCATTTCCTATTTTATTTGAGGAATACTATATATTATAATTATAATTATAATTTCCTTTCATTCATTAATCGTTTTTCTTCTTTATTAAAATCACGATTATCCTCATTAGCCAAAAATTATATCCGAGCTACTAAAAAGATAATGGACATTTAATTCTTTTTAAAGAAGTACGGAGTACTTCGTAGAAAAGAACTATACTCATTATTAACATCGCTTATAATTACTACAAATATTTTCAAATCGGCTAACCAAACACTTGTTGAAAGAGAACCCGACCCGACATTTATTATTTGGAGTTGAGCTATACATTAATCCGAGCCTCTAACTCATCCAAACCCATCAACTCATAAGTCAGGACAATCGTATCAATTCCGACCATATCCAATCCAAACCAGCATTTGATCCCCTCGGATTCGGAATATACTCTTATCAATCAATACATAAGACAAACAAAACACAACTACAAACTTCCAAAGTCATCATCATCTTCCCTTCCTCATCAACTCTTCATCCACCATTAACAATGTCAAAAACACCATTAATCTCCTTAATCAATCTCTTAATCTTCTCAACAATCTTCCCAAATGCAATCTCAATCTCAATCAAAACCCCAGTTCATCCAAGAGACATTCTTCCATTATTACCAAAACAAATATCATGGCCAATTCTTAAAGCAATCACTAGTGAAGTTGATCTTCTTCCTACTTTTGTCGGCACCGCTTCGTCGTCTTCGTCCCAGAATAATAGCTTAAGCTGGAAAGGAGCTTGCTTTTATGAAAATTCAGCTTGGTTAGAGTTTCATAATAAAACTGGCTCTCAATTTGGTGGTGGCACTCTTCATCTCAAGGTTTATTTATATATCCAAAATTGCTACTTTATTTGTTTTTTAACGCCATTCGTCTCAATCATTTGTTTACCTTTTTATATTATCTGTGAGGGGTATTTTAATCGAAGGTAAACAAATGATTAGGATGGAGTCACGGAGATAGTAATTTATTTTGTGAAATTTTTGTGGGAATTTTGCAAGTTTTGTTTTTGTTTTTTTATGTAATTTGTAAAAATTTTGGATGTGTTTGTTGGGATTTTGCAGTTGTGGGTTTGTTTTTATCATAGTTCCATTTTGTTGTAAGCATTGGTCAATTTGTCATATTAGCTGTGACTCCCTTAGTCTCAATCAGTATTTACTTTACTCTTTATGACGTTTATTTTAATCAAAAGTAAACAAATGATTGGGACGGAGTGAATAATAGAAAGAAATTTTGGTTAACTAGATAACTGTGTATTGTTTGGGAGGGTTTCCTTCTCATAGCAATCTGTTTGGAATAAAATTTTGGAGTAATGGGGTAGACATATACTGTCTCGGTCATTTGTTTACCTTTGCTTTTGGTACAAAGATAAGGAGAGGGGAGGGGCCATTTGAGGGTAGTGTTATTGGATGACAAGTGGACAATATTAAAATTAGATGATCAAATAACTCATTAGAAGCATGCCTATTATAGAAAGGTAAACAAATGACGGAGGCACCCCCAAAATGGAAATGGTAAACAAATGATCGTGACATAGGGAGAGTATGTTACAATAGTTTGCAAGTAAATTAGCCAATTAGTCAAATTTTAGGCAAAAATTGAATTATCAGCTAGATAGCAGTCAGTACTCAGTAGCCGGAGCTGATGGCCAGTAAGTCAGTAACCACCTGTAGGAGCAGTAAGCGAGCTTAGCAAGTTAAGTCATTACGAGTTGGTACTCATGATTGGGTTCGAAACTGTCAGTATTTTGTCCTTTTGACTCCCTTTGTACCAAAATAATTGAGGCTGATTGTGATTTACACCGTGATCCGTAATAATAATCAGAAAAGAGCAGAAGTTTAAGAATCATTATACAAAGCTTCTGTAAATTAGAGAACCCGTTTCTGCTGATTGTGACGTGAACCGCATCCTTGAGCTTGTTCTTTGTTTCTGAATTTGGACCAGGTTAGTAAAGCCCATAGCTGGACTTGTATGGATATTTATGTCTTTGCAACGCCTTATCGTGCAACTTGGGACTATTATTTTCTATCTCGAGAACACACATTGGACTTCAAGGAGTGGATGGGGAAAGAAGAGTATGAATATGTGAGTTGATTCTTTCACTCTTCAACTTGGTCCTTGTTTGGAACTAGCAACACATAATCGTGTAGTCTGCCTTTACTTCAGGTAAAAAGTCAAGGAGTTTCTATCTTCCTTCTGCAAGCTGGAATGCTGGGGACTTTACAAGCATTATGGGAGGTCTTTCCTCTATTCACTCATAGTCGTTGGGGGGAGAACACTAACCTTGCATTTCTTAAGAAGCATATGGGCGCTTCCTTTGATGAACGTCCACAGCCTTGGGTTACCAATATTACTGCTGATGAGATACACTCTGGAGATTTCCTTGCTATATCGAAAATTCGTGGGCTGTGGGGTGGATTTGAGACTATGGAGAAGTGGGTCACAGGATCTTTTGCCGGTCATAGTGCTGTGTGTTTGAGGGACTCTGATGGGAAGTTGTGGGTTGCTGAATCTGGTCACGATAATGAGCAGGTTTGCTGCTTACTGCTAAGCTTTATAGTGATTACGGGTATATAGACCATTGAGCACTGTAGTCGTCTAACCTGTACTGCAGTTAATCTTCATTTTTATTCACTGTTTGGTCTAAATCATACAGCACTATCATAATAACGTATCACATGCTGTCATGCTGACAGGTATGACGAATGATTGAATATTTGAATGTGCCTTAGTCCTTAGTCCATGAGTGTGGTTCTGGGATTTAGGGTCTAAACGATCATGGATTACAAAAACAATATTCCTCTAATGCCTCTAAGGCTCTTGCAAATTGTAAAGGGTGAGTCAGGGAGTCTCACGTAGAGAACAGATTTTCTCAAACCATTGTTATATAAATAGCAATTTCGACAAATATTCTCTAGAGTATCTGTGATTTGTTTTACATAATGCTATTCTGAATATTATATGTTCTTGGTCCTTCAAGGGAAGCTGTTGGACTGGATTTCCGAGGTTATAGCCAACATGATTTCATTTTAACAAGTTTAACGTAAATTTTGCTTGTAGGGAGAAACTGTTGTAGCTTTGCTTCCATGGGAAGAATGGTGGGAATTCGAGTTGACAAAAGACAACTCAAATCCTCACATTGCGCTATTACCATTACATTCTGATTTGCGAGCCAAGTTTAATCAAACTGCTGCATGGGAGTATGCTCGAAGCATGGAAGGGTTACCATACGGATATCATAACCTTGTATTCAGCTGGATAGACACTGTTGACAAAAACTATCCTCCTCCAATAGATGGAAATCTGGTATGGCATCACTCTCCACGCCTTACAGTTCCTCCACTCTAATAGCCACGGAATCTTGTTTGTTACTGTTGCATATCGGAAATTTTCTGTGAAGTCTGATATGAATATATCTTGTTTAGAGCTCCTAATTCAGTTGCGTTTGTGCTTTCAGGTTGCTTCAGTTATGACGATATGGAACCAGATGCAGCCTGCTTATGCAGCAAAAGTGTGGAAGGAAGCTTTGAACAGACGACTTGGCACTTCGGTATTTGTTTTGTGTACTCTCCTCCAACTTCCTTGTCATCAGATTTATTCAACTTCTATCTTCAGAAGTTGTGAAAAAAATTGTGTTGAGCCGTAATTTTAAAATGCTTAGAAAATAAAGTAAATATTATGAAGAATAGGTCTACATCGGATTGTTGTGCTTTTGCAGATCTTGACCAACTTTGCTGAATCGATCAGCAAATTAAGTGAAGAGACAAATTTGATAAATTCATCCAAGAAAATAGAAAGATTATGGCATGTAAATAGCCGGATACTCGGATAGCTTAACATAGACGTATAGACGTATGGTACATGGGAAATAAACAGTTGTTCCATTCAACGATTTCATACTTTTTGCACCATTCATCAAAGATGCTCCTAAACTGAAAAAAGGGGGCTCTACGTGAACCCGCTCTTAATAATTACTTCGTAACTTTCAAACCACACTCATTTCCATTAGTTAAGTTTTAAACATTGAAAAAACACTCCAAATTGTTGGCTTATTTAGACTTCTGGTGCTCCCAAATCTCAATGCAGGATCTTGATCTTCCCGAGATTCTTGTAGAAGTTGCAAAACGCGGTTCTTCTTTTGAACAATTGCTTACGGTCCCAGAAGAAGATGACTGGATATACGAAGATGGAGCATCAGTCTCATGTATTGCTTATATTATTCAAGTATACAAGGCAGCTGGACTCTTTGGACCATTATCTAGTTCCATTCAAGCTACCGAGTTCACTGTAAGTTTTCTGTTTTCAGTAATCTTTGATTTGTAGATATGAGGTAGTTTGGAGCTTAACCTATGCTGCCTCCGCTTCTTGCGCAGGATTTAAGTACAAATCCTTATGTATTAACCTTACATGTGTTGATACTCATTTCGAGTTTTACGATATTTAGTTGTCTTAAACAAACTCATGAAGAACTGAAGAAGTGTTCTCTTTATTTCTCAGTCTCTTTTTTTTTCTTATAAGTTGGTTTATATTTCGAGACGCTTTATGATTGCAGATAAAGGATGCATATTCATTGAAATTCTTCGAAACAAACTCAAGTCGACTGCCTAGTTGGTGCAATGATGGTGATACTGTCAAGCTTCCTTTTTGTCAGATACTAGGAAAATACCGAATGGAACTACCCGGATACAATACCATCGATCCATACCCACATATGAACGAAAAATGCCCGTCTCTTCCACCAAAATACTACCGACCCGAATATTGTTGAGTTTCGGCAGCCGAAGTCTGCTATTCTCTAGGTTAGTGCATATATTAGAGATGTAACATAAGAACACATAGCAGTAGCTTACCAGATCTCATGTGTATATGTGCATATATGATGTAAACTTGATGTAGTCACCACTCACCAGTGAGTTGTTTATTTTCTGTTGATGAAATGATGAAAAACTGAAAACTGTACTTATTTAACTGAAACGGCGGATTCCCGAATCCCGTTACATTACATTACCTCGTCCCTTATACTGGAGAATTGATTATTAGCTTAATATTAAGACCTTGTTTTTAAGATTGATTTGTAGAATGAATAATGTTTTATTCACTCTTTGATATATCAACAGGGTTTTCCTTTATATGATTATCGAAAACAGCCGTGTTATTTCTTGCTCGTTTTGCAGTATGTCGGCTTTCGTATTGTGCAAGATTTTTGCCTTTTGGGAATTTTATTTTTTGCCAAAACACTTCAATTTTTCAGTCAATGACGACAATCAAGCCTGAGAGTGACATTAGTTAATTACTACTATCATTTTTCGAATGTGAAATATGAATTGTATTGAATGTAAGATTAAGGAGAATCGGTTAAGATGTTTTGCTCGTTTGATCGGGAAAGCTAGAGAAAACCAAGCCCCCATTACTCATCATAGCATTTCTGTAAAAAAAACTAGTTCTTTTGGTGCACAAAATCTGAATGCAGGGAAGTGTACAAATAAGAAAGGTAAAATATTTCCGATGCACAGAATCATCATACATAGGAGTACATAGCAAATCAATACACCTCCGAGAGAATTGGTATGTTGTAAGGTCTACAAATTAATCATTCAGCCTTGGCAGGGAAGTGGTTGCCGCCGGTTGTTACCTTGTATACATAGAAAGCAGTCATGAAAGCACTGCAAATAAGAGGAAACGGATATTGGTTAGGAGTAATCAACGACATAGTTGCGGTTCTGTGTTCATTTTAACTCGAGGAACAGGTTCCAATTGATGAAACTGGGTTTTACATAATAATCATTGTAAAACCACAAGTTATTTGACATGAATAACCCTTTACTAAATACCGTAACTTTATAGTATGGGTATAGGCATCCTTAATGCGTGATTAATATATTAATGTAAGATCCTTTTACAAGAGAGACTGTCTTTCCATTTTAATGAGCCATTTTGTTTTACTCGATCATATCTACTCTTCGACTCAAGATCCCGCAACCAATAGAGTTCGAGCCAATACAATTCTTAAATGCTTGTGAATCATGGACACACAGTGCTCTCCCCCAAAAAGCGCTGTACCAGAACAGAGTAGCGACGAAGATTACCTGATTGCCGCAACAATCCCAGCTGGCATGACCTTTGAGGTTTCCATATAACGCTGTCCCATGACATATGTGAGAAAGATTGCAGTCACTGCCAAGGGAGACAGATAAGTTCAAAACTCCAGGAACTGATAAAGTGAACAGATCTTGCGATACAAATTTCTTATAAATTCTTACGTCCACTCGGCACCCAACACTGTCTAGATAGCTCCCCTTTTCTACGCTGACAGGGTACGCCATAGGCAGTATGAATTTTTACCTTATGACATAAGTGCCAGCCAAGACAAATAACCACTCACTCTTGAAACATATTCAGATTGCAAAAGTATGCAAAAGATACAACCATTAAAAGCATTGTAACATACTAACATGTACCAAAATGGTCGAAAAAAGCATTGTTAAAAGCTTGACTGCCTTGTTTATCAGCAATCACAAACCAGTTCGAGATGTATGTTCTCTTTCTCTTCCATATATATTGGTTGAAGTTGGCAATATATCGGTTCAACATGTAACTGAACCAATAGAACCGTAAAATTTGTTCAGAAACACAGAAGCATATGCCAATCGACTCTCATTCATCATGACATTTTGACTGCTATATAATTTGTACCTTAGCTACATAAAAGACCTTGAATATGAGTTGTGTTCATTGCCTAGTGTGTATGATGTCAAAATGTTCTACCTTAGCATAACTTGTGCCAAACATTGGTAGTACTATTATCGTATTAGAAGTGCAAATCACTATCTGAAGACAACCATCCAAATCAAATAGACATAAACAGAAAATACCCTTTTCAAGTTATAGCCACTCACGAGAGTGTCCCTTATGATCAAATTGATCAATCTACAACATCGAATTCCGTAGGGGGAAAACTCATCTTCGTGCATCCTTCCAGAAGTCACCTCTCCACCATTTCATCCTTACATCTCAACAATTTCATCCTTACTCATCTTCGCTACAATTGCCATAGTAGCAAAACCGCCTTTTACATTCTTCCTTCCATTTACTCTTTTACGCTCATTTTACTAATCTTTGGTATATTTATTTGTAATCTCATCACTAATATCCCAACCAGTTGTCACCTTTCGGGTGTAAAATTGGCAAAAACATATCCACATCAACTTCATAGTCCATACAGACCAACTCCCTAACCTAGTTGTCCACCATTACATCCCCAATACTTCTATATTGTACTCATGTGTATTTATGAATTCTAACCCATACACCCAACTTATTAAAGTCATCATCTAGTATAGGAGTAGGCCTCAATGTCTCATATAAGACGGTTTTACAATGATGCTCTTCTCCCACAAAAACACGTAGTTGGTGAGAATTATTTCAGTGGGAGCTAAATAAGTAAACATAACATTAGGTTTTACAATAACATTTGTGTAAAACCGCTTTACACAAGATTTTATACGAATATAGTACTCCCTCCGATTCTTAGGAATTACCCCACATCCCTTTTTTGACATATTCACTAGAATTGCCCATTTCCGTGTTAAAGATCACCTTACCTTATTGGTGAGAATCACCATAATTCGGTTTTTTTACCATGAGAATACATTATTAATGAGTAAACAATGATTATATCCATAAGTAGATGAGTATACAACAAGATCACCACATACCAATTACAGAAACAAATCATTACACATCAATCAATGACAAAAACACCTGAACAAGTTGGAAAAAAGATCATATAAAGCGAAAGCTAATTAAATAAACGGTTTTTCTAACGTGAACTCTAAGGGGGACACGATAAGAAGTTAATAAAATAACATTTGTATAAAACCGAGAATTTATAAAGCGAAACATACCCGTCTCAAGAACAAAGGCAAAGCGAGAATTTTGCTTCTTTTTAAAGGATTGTAGGCTCAAATAACCAGCTAAAACGAGCAACAAACCAGCACCAGAACCACCAGCAAGTGAGACTAAACTACCCTTTTTAGCATATCCGATTAAACCACCCAGAACAAGAATTGCTCCGTATGGGATTGTAAAGCAGAAATCATGCATTTTTATGGATTTTATGAAATGGGTATGTGAGAAATGTAAAGAATTGATGTGATCGGATGTGGGATTTTGGAATTAAGATTCAGATCGATGAAAAATGGAAGCTTTTTTGGTCAAAACTGAAAAATGTGTGAAAAATGGGAAAGTTGTGGGATTGGCGTGTGGTCGTCGTAAGTGAGATTTGAGTTGGTCAATGTGGGTACTTTGTGGAATGGAATAGTTGGTGTCACTGTCAACTACTACTCCATTTTGTTGGTGTAATTTTGAGGTAGATCTAGTAAAAGGTCCAATTGAATCGGGTTTGGGTTAAGTTATACCAGGTTTGTAAGATAAGTTGAATCAGGTTACTTAGAGTTCGGAGTATTTTTTGAGTAGGTTGTTATCAAGTTATTTGGAGGATAATGGTCAGTATGGAATAATAAACATTCAGACCAGTTGAACGAGAGCGGGCAAGTTCGGGTTAGTTGAGTCCTTAATTTGGGTGAGGGTCGAGTTACTCGGTTCGGGTCAGTTTTGTCTGGTCTATTTAGAGGGCGTAAATGGGTAATTGAGTTATTCGGGTTGGTTATAGGGTCAGATAAAGCGGCTCAAATTATGATTGAGTTTTGTTAA